>JAAGNO010162804.1:0-10602 GCA_033439905.1 Ceryle rudis
TGAGTTGGTTGTGGTGTGTTTTTTGTTTGTTTTTTTTTTGGTTTTTTTGTGGTTTTTTTTGGGTGTTTTTTTTTTTTTTTTTTTTTTTTTTTTTTTTTGAAACTGAGGGGTTGAGCAGAACTGAGCAAAATTATGAAGATTTGTTTATTAGGAGCTGACAATACAGTATAGCCAAACATTAGCTGTCCAAGTAATGACCTGTAGGATATAAGGAGACACAATTTCATCAGTCATCACTGATACCCAGCTAGGTAATTGAGGTTACAGTTTGTTATTCTTTCTACAGAAGGTTTACTGCACAACTGGACACTGTCAGCTAATAAATTATAGACCATAGCATCCTTCTTTTGCACTTGATCAGAGCCTCTTAGCTGTTTGGTAAAAGAGTTTAGACTCAGTATAGTGAAATAATAGCAGAAGAAAGTATTATTCATACAGGAAGCAAAGTTCCATTGTTAATTAATGTGCTATTACACATAGCTTGAGCTTCTACAATTCAAATGTTGTTGTAGGAATAGGTTTTGAAAACCTACAATGTGAAATCGCAGAGGCAGATGAGCAAGTCAAGTGAAATGCAAAAGGGATAGTGAGGGTATTTTTTTTCTGGGCTTCTTAAGACCTTATACTTCATAGCATCTTTGAAGCTTGAAATTTATCACTTTTACAAAATATCTTCTGAAAATAGTTAATATACTCAGTGTGATCATGCTTTACTTCCTGAATGTACATGGAGTTCATCATTGAACACTTGTTAATTACTGAGCTATCAGCAAAATCTTTTTTTTTTTTTTTTTTAGTGATGAACCGTTAAACCATTTAAGTTTTGAAAGTTTTGAAAGGACTTGGGGTTTTTGGTTTATATTTTTTACAGTGAATTAAGATATAAACTTCTTTAACCTCAGAGTAATCAAAGTGCATGCAGAGAAACAGTATTTGCCATTTTTTGTGGCACATTATTATCAAGGCAGTGAAAAAATGGATGAGTACCTGGTGGCACAGCTGCTTGCTGTGCTTAAAAAAGAAGTTGCTCATGGCTGTCCTCATTTTATTGCCCTCTCAGGTGGCTTGTGATGGTTGATGTGCATGGAGTAGTCATTAGGTTATAAAGAAAAAAACTTAGTGAGCAAATCAAGGTGTCCAGGTGGACACAAGCTAAGAAGCTTGAGGGAAGGGAATGAGTCTTGACTTAATTAATCTGTTAGCTGTTGGTCTTGTACCTTTTACAAAACTCAAGACTGATTTCCTCTGTAGGTGTTCCATAAATACAACTCTGTCCACAGTAGGGCTCAGTTCCCTCATGACCTGCTTCATTACTTAGTGGTCTTAGTAGTGGTCCCATATCTGATGGAAGGGCACATCCCACTGTTCTTCATTTCCCTTGTGTCTCCATTGAGATCAGTGCTGACCAGTAAGAAGTACAACAACAACATAGAGTTGCAAATACTTTTACAATAGCAGTGCTTATTTTTCACTCTTTCTACCTCTAGAAGAGTAAGTTCCTCTTAATGTTGTACACAGAAGAGTCGTACATTCATTCTATGTCAGATTATTCTCTTAGCATGCCTTGTAGACATGAGGAATCAGAGACCCACATAAGGAATAAGTTGAAAGTAAAAATTAAACTGTTGTCAGCCCAGGCTATGGTTTCTAAATCATAGACTCATAGGATGGTAGATGTTGGAAGGAACCTCTAGAGATCAAGTCCAACCCCCCTGCCAGAGCAGGGTCACCCAGGCCAGCCCACACAACAACAGATCCAGGTGGGGTTGGAAAGTCTCCAGAGAAGGAGAACAACTTCTCTGGGCAGCCTCTTCCAGGCTCTGTGACTCTCTAAAGCAAACTGAAACATGATGATGGTTCTCTGGTAGTTGATGTAGGTTTGTTCACTGTATTCCTGCTTTCCCTCTTCTGGACACATGAATATATTGTAAGTTCACGGGGTGGGGGGGGGAAGTTGCAAAACATACTTCTTATTGGTTTCCATCCTGCCTGTTCCATAAAAAAAAATATAAGCAAAACACACAATTGCAGGTTGCATAGGTGTGGAAATTGTCAGCATGTGGTGCCCACCACCCCCTCTCATGAGAAAGGCTTCTTTGGCCTTTCATTCCCTCAGGGAGTCTTGGGTCTTCCTTGCCGGAGGCATATGTGAACGTTTTGTATTGATATTCTTCTATAAACTTGCAACTAGAAGATATGTTGAATTATTGACATGTCTCATAAGACATTTTGACTTTATGTCATGCTTATTGGCGTAGACATTTTTCCAGCATATCTTTCATGATTCGGAAGGGCCACAAAACTCTGCACTTGATGCCTTTCCATATGAACATGATAGGAAACAAGGGGGTTTGATTGCCAGTGGCCAGATTATATTAAAAGGTTTCACTGTTTTGGGGCAATTCTTTTTGCACGTAGGAACCTTTGCTCCATCGGGTGTCCATCTCCAATAAATACCTAAGTAGGCTTCTTGTGGACTGCACAGCAAACAGCTCAAGTACTTTGCCTTTTAAGAAACTTCTAGACAGTCATATCACATTTTCTGCTTGGTATACATTGGAAAACCATTGGTAGTTCCTTTTCAGTAACCTGCATTTGCCATACTGCTCCATCTCTGAAGCATTATTGGAAAGAAGTCTCTCTAGTAACACCTCAAGTATTTATTCTCTTTTGGCCAACTTCTCCTTTCATCTTGCATATCAGCAAACGGTGGCCAGCCCTCACCTTAGAGGGCTGCAATGAGCCCGGTTACGAGGATATTAATACAGTGCTCCCCTCGACAACAGCCTTTCTATTATTTGCTTCATGTAGACAATTTTCCTTTCACTGTTCCTTGCTCACACTGGGAATATTGCAAACATCCATTATTTTCAGACACCTGAAAGTCTTCACTATTTACACATCTTTGTCTGGTGATTGATGTGATGATAATGTCATGGTTTCCAGATAAGCCAAAATATATATAAATACCTTTTTTATTTTGTTTTAGTGAGGGAGGTGAGTACAAAGATGATGTTTCATAAAATGCTGTGAGAACGCCTGGAATTACTTTCGTATGTATTGGCCATGACTCTTCTGTGTTGATAAACCTCTAGGGAAGGTTTGCTAACATGGTGTCTAACTCACCTTTGCCAAGCTACCTGGGATATTGGGGATGTGGTTTGGGTTTGAACTATAAATCTGAATGTCATGTAGATGCAGAAGTTACAGAAGACCTTCTTAGCTCCCCAGGCTTGTGGAATGCTCTTTGAGAGATTTGCCAAACGTTTCTCAGTGACTTGGCTTGATGTAGGGGAGGCTTTGCCTTGCGTGGGTCTCATCATTGATTTGTTCCATAGCTAGCTTGCTCCCTTCTAATATCCTGGCAAGGAGATCCATGTTACATTTTTCTGGCTAAGTTCACCCTTAGTTCCTGTCCTGCAATTCTCTTTTTCAGCTTGCTTTTCCTAACAAGAGCCTTCTAAAGTTCTTGTGGTGGTGTTCTGGTTGGTTTGTTTGCTTTTAAAGTCATCTGGAGTTCATAAAACAGGGCTTAAATGTGGCTTTTAGCTCTGTGTATTTGACAAGCTGCTCCTCTGTAGTGATAGGAACGTGTTGAAGAAAGGAAGCAGAATGTTTCCTTCCTGGTACATCAGTCCAGTACCTTCACGGATTGCCAGAATCTGGGTTTTGTCTGCCAGAGTTTGACAGCTCAGTTAATGCTAGGCTTGGGGGAGAACTCCTGCTTGTTATTACACGTTAGCAAGCAAAGTATTTAACAACTTGATAGCTCACCTACTTTTCCTACACACCTACAACTGAGATATTTGATTATCAAGTATTGCCATAAAGATGAAATTACAGAATCAGAATGGTAGGGGTTGAAAGGGACCTCTGAAGATCATCTAGTCCAACCCCCCTGCTAAGGCAGGTTCACCTAGAGGAGGTCATGCAGGAATGTGTCCAGGAGGGTTTGGAAAGTCTCCAGAGAAGGAGACTCCACCACCTCTCTGGGCAGTTTGTTCCAGGCTCTGTCACCCTCACAGTGAAGAAGTTCCTCCTCACGTTTAGATGGAATTTCCTATGTTCAAGTTTGTCTGTTACCCCTTGTCCTGTCACTGGGCACCACTGAAATAAAACTGTCCCCATCCTCCGGACACCCACCCTTTAACTACTGGTAAGATGCCCCCTTGGTCTTATCTACTCCAGACTAAAAAGCTCTTCATCATAAGCGAGATGTTCTAGTCCCCTAATCATCTTTGTAGCCCTTTGCTGTACCCTCTCCATCAGTTCCCTGCTCTTAAACTGGGGAGCACAGAACTGGACATAGGATTCCATATGTGGCCTCACCAGGGCAGAGTAGAGGGGGAGGAGAACCTCCTTCAACCTGTTGGCCACCCTCTTCTTGATGCACCCCAGGATGCCATTGGCCTTCCTGACCTCAAGGTCACATTGCTGGCTCACGGTCATCCTGTTGTCTACCAGATACTCCCAGATCTTTTTCCACAGAGCTGCTTTCCAGCAGGCCACCCCTTCACCTGTAGTGATAGGGAGGAATAACCCCTGTGTGAGTGCAGGACCCTACAGTTGCCCTTGTTGAATATCAAAGAGCTTTTCAGCCCAGCTCTCCAGACCATCCAGGTCTCACTGGATGGAAGCACAGCTCTGGTGTGTCAGCCACTCTTCCCAGGTTTGTGTCATCAGCAAACTTGCTTAGGGTCTGCTCTGTCCCTTCATCCAGGTCACTGACAAATATAGTGAGCAGGACTAGACCCAGCCCTGACCCCTGGGGAACACCACTTGTTATAGGCCTCCTCACAATCCTCTGAGCTTTATCTACCACCCAGTTTTCAATCCACCCCGCTGTCCATCCATCTAACCCACACTTCCTAAGCTTGCCTGTGAGGATGTTAGGGGAGACAGTGTCAAAAGCCTTGCTGAAGTCAAGGTAGACAACATCCACTGCTCTCCCCTCATCTATCTATCCAGTCATTCTCTCATGGAAGGCTATCGCATTAGTCAGATGTCACTTCTCTTTGGTGAATTCATGCTGACTGCTTCTGATAACCCTGTTTTCCTCCATGTGAGATGATGCCCAGAATGAGTTGCTCTATCACCTTTCTAGGAATGGAGGTGAGGCTGACTGGCCTGTAGTTTCCTGGGTCTTTCCTCTTGCCCTTTTTGAAGACTGGAGTGACAGTGGCTTTCCTCCAGTCCTCAGGCACCTCTCCTGTTCTCCAGGACCTTTCAAAGATAATGGAGACTGGCCGAGCAATGCCTTCTGCCAGCTCCCTCAACACACATGGGTGCATCCCATTAGGACTCATGGACTTATGGATATTCAGTTTACTTTTAAGCAGTTTTGAAGTCACTGGTGGAAGAGGGAGAGAACCTAGGCACTGCCATTACTTACCCTTAGCCAGGGTGCTCAATGTTGTTTCCTTGTACAACTCTAAATGGTGACACGGTGATGGGAGCAGAAAGTTGGGACTGAAAGGAAAGTTCTGTCTTCCAGTAGCATAAGGCAGGTGAGAGAAACTAAATACAAAGCTTTTTTTGTAAGAAACTAGTCACAGTTCTTACCAATTTGATGGCACCAGCTGAAAATTGTTCTAAACCGATACAGTTTAACCTGATTTTTTTAATGGATTTACGCAGGCTGATTTATATATATTTTTTTAAGTGAAGATCAAAATATTTTATGTCGTGCTATGGTCAAGTTGGAACAACTTATCTAGGTGCTTGATTGATTTGTCAGCATGGTGTTTGCAGCTGTACTTGCTTTGCTGTATTTTCCAGGAGAACAAACTGTCATTGTTTCTGTGTGGTTCCTGTCAGTCACTGTTCTTCCATTCACACCAGTTCTATGTTTACCTCGGAAGCCTGGGTTAACTGGGGTTGTCTACAGGGAAGGTGAATCACTAAGCCAGCAGAGGTAAGGGAAGCCTCGAAGAGGCAGCTGAAAAACAACAAAAAAAAAAGACTTTTTGGGGGTTTAAAAAGCTCCTAGGAGGTGAAGGTTTGGGCTGAGCCAGTGTGAAGCCCTGTCTGGGCCAGGATCACATCACAAGACTTTTAGATGCAGTCTGTCATAGACTGGAAACTCCTTTCAGAAAGAAAAAGGAAGGGTTTTAAAGTGTATGTAGGAATAAAAGAAAGGGTTTTCAGGGATGTACCCTGGAGGTAGCAGCTATCATATAGTAAAGATTTAAATTCAAACCAAAAACCCCCAACTACTCACAGCGTGTTAGGGGTTGGAAGGGCCCTCGGGAGATCATCGAGTCCAACCCCCCTGCCCCAGCCGGGTCAGCCAGGGCGGCCCACAGGAACAGATCCCGGTGGGGCTGGAAAGTCTCCAGAGAAGGAGACTCCACAACCAACTTAAAGGTACTTTTAAAAAGCAGTGGAACTAAACTAAGCCCATTCTCTTTGATGTAAAGTTGTCTGAGCCTTAGGCATGGTATAGCTTAGTGTCATCCATGTAAAGACTGTATATAACTGCATATAACTATATATAATTATATATAAACTATATATATAGTTATATACTCTATATATAGTCTATAACAGGCTATAACATCATTTGGGATGTTATCACAGCCATTTTTTCCCAATTTCTTGGTCATCAAACACTGAGCCAGGAGCCAGGATGAAAAACTCCTAACTTGCTGGTTAAAGCAGTAATAAAACTCCCCATGGATGTAACAACAAAGTCCTTTTCTGATTTAAAAGAACAGCATGTTGAATTGTTAAAGCATATGGAAGGCTTCCAGCTGAAGAAAAAAAAAATAAAACTAAGTTAGAAGCTTCTGATTTATAGTACCAGTGGATACAAATCTTTACAAGATTGTCTTGTTCAGAAGCTTATAATTAGAGTATCAGTTTTCCTGTGGGAAAATGTTTCTTTGTATAACTAAAAGGACAAAATTCCTTACTCATTCTCTCGTCTATTTGTATTTATTTTTCATGTTATGATTCAGGCAAAAGTATTTTTCAAAGGTTAAAAAGTCAGCAATTCATATTTAACAGTCTGTGACTCAAATCCATTAAATAAAACATACATTAAATAAGAACTAGCACTCTGATTGTCTTTATTACATAGAATTGTTGTGGTTTTTTCCTAATACCTTAACCCTAAAATTAAGTTGATTGAACTTCTCTTAAAAACTGCTCTAGTAAGGAAGAGGAGAGGTTGTCAAAGAGCCATTCGCCTAAGGACATGGTGCTATTCAATACTTGGATAGGTACCTCTGGCTCCTCCTTTATCCTCTCTAGCATAGAAATAGGAATAATAACCTAATGGAGATTATATGCTCCACAACAAAGAACATGTGCATGTTACTGTTCTGCCTGAACCGTTTTTTTTTTAGGTACGTCAGGAACAAGAGGTGGTTTCTTCACAGCTGAGAGATTATACAGCTCCTGTAGCCTTCAGTTATCTCTCAATTTTAAGTATCTGATTTGTTTTGCTCTTTGTTCAAGGTTTCTTCCTGCAGCCAAAGCTTTTGGAAAAGTCAGGTGTTTTAACTAACTGATACTATTAAATATTGCCATGCCTCCAGAAATCTAGAGGATTGCTCAATAAGCCAGAATGAGAGAATACCAGACAAAACAAGTAGGTGTTAAGAATCAGAACTTGATTAAAAATAGTTTTCTAGGGTGAGTAGCCCCCTCTTCCCACTTGAGCTGCAGGATAACAAAACAAAGATTTTGGATCAAGGAAAAGGAGCTACTGAATTTTTGCACAGAAATGAAGATTTATCAGCTGGTATTTGCTGCCACCTCCCTTCCAGGACTTGATGCCCCCTATGTGGGTGGCAATGAGAAGGAACCTGTGGGTGATCATTCACTGGAGACCCGTGCCTGAGCTGGAGCCGCTGGTCTCAAGCATAGAAAGAGGGCTCAGATTAATTCTGCCCCCCAAAAAGAGCTGTGGGGCAGTAAGTCCTGGTTAACTGCTAGGAAGGAAGAGCACCATCAGTCTTTTATTAAGTAATTTGATGTTTAAACCCTAGCACCTTTGCAAAGTGCTATATAGGAACTATATAGCACCAGTAGTTAGAGCCATTATTGCTCTCTGAAGAAAGTTTCAAATTAATTTTCCTGTGCAGTTTCTCCACAATACTTAAGAACACATCCGATTGCTTTGAACGGAACAGTCGCCGGGGCTTTGTTCCATTTACTATATAGTGTCAATAGTATTTTTAGTGAGTAGTCTACCACTTTCGTCCAAAAAGGAATTGTATATCCCCTGTCCCTTTATTCGTGGGGGCTTGCTACCATAAAAATAAAGGGGGATGGAGGTTGTTTTTTATAGCTGGAAAAACTGATGCTTGACAAGGCCAATTACAAATTTCTTAATACCTGAAAGGGCTGCTTCTTTTAACAGGAGTTCTAACAAGGTGTTCAAACATTTCCAGTTGCACTAGGGTACCCTAACTCTATGCAGCATCGTCACATTTTTAGATCATTTTGAGTGATAATGAAGTTTGATGTACTAGATTGGTCAGTATCTAGAATGAAATGTAAAGCTTGATGGATTCCCTAGCATGCAAAATTCTGCCTAATGGAAATAGGGTTAAATATTTTCTTTAGTAAAGAACAACTGTGTAGTTGCAGGTGTTTTACAAACAAGCCTATTCAATTCCACTGCCACAGAGATTACACTGCTGCAGCATAATTAATTCTCCTGTGTTGAACATTGCTGGAATTTAGCCTGGAGAGGTTTAAGTGGGATTTCAGGTAGGTTGTATAACCTCATCAGCGTACTTACACTGGAAAGTGTACTTTTGTTTATTTCAAAATAATATGCTGTTTGAAGCTGTAAAAACAGTAGTTAGGACGCAAAATACCACTCTTCATTTTTGAAAGGACTTTAGACTTCTGAGCTGTCTCATCTACTTTTTCTTCAGTTCTGTTTGTACAGGTAAAATTACCATATGAAAAGTAGAAAGGTGGGGAGGGGAAGCTTGATAAATTTCCTTTGTCAAGCTGAAGTGACTCAAGTACTTGGAAAACAGAAAAATAAAAATTCTACCTTAGTTTGTGATGAGTCCAAATGGGCAACTGGAATATTTGTTATTTGATGATAGCCATGTATGCTTGCAAAGTCTGCGTACCAGTTTAGAAATAATGGAGTGCAGAGCTCTTGATCCCTCTTGTAAGTGGTTTCGGAACCACTGAGATGGCTCTGGGATCGGGGTGTAACTCAGGATGTAAATTAGTATCTCATCAAAGTATAGTTCAGCTGTTTCCCTGGATTAAGTAGAGTGTGAATATTGTCCTATTCCTATGCCAAAGAGGATAAATGAGGAGCCAGAGGTTTGCTTGGCATAGCCAGAGAACATTCCTGAGTGTAGGTGCTTCAGTACCTGAGGGTGGATTGGTAAGGAGGGGCAGAAGAAGGTTTCTAGAAATAGAAATGCCACCTCCCAGTTTGACTCGTGACCCTTTGTCTTCTGCACTCTCCTCTTTCTGTCCTTACACCCAGAGAGCTCTGTCTGTCTGTGCTTACCCAGATGTCTTATTTGGTGCAGACGCTTCATGTCTGAAAGTCAATTTTGTCCAAGAGTTAAACTGAGGAATGGGTTAAGGAGAGGCTGTTTGAGTTTATGCCTGAGTGAGGTCAGCTGTCACACACTGGGAGTAGAAGCACTAGCCAAGGGGAGCCTGCTCTGCTGCTAAAGTAAACAGTCTCTCTTTTTTTTTTTTTTTTTTTTTCCTACCTTCTCACTTTGATAAACTTCAGTAGCTCTCACTGAACTTCAGTTAACTCTTGTGTCTTACTCATAAGTCTCCTGTGAGTTTGGCAAAGTCAAAGCTGCCCCTTTTAGAACAGCTCGTGATCTAAGCTCCAGATACTGCAGTAAAACAAGCAAATGATGGATCCTGAGATGACATCATTGTGCAAAATAATGAACAACTCCTTTCAGAGATGAAATATTCTTCTAAATCCCAGTGATGTTCTGGCTCTCATAAATTGAGTTGCTGTTGCCCTGGAGGTTTTGTAATCAGCCTACTGGAGCGCAGCCTCATGTCTGCTAGAACACTCCAGTTAAGTGGCTGTGCTGATTCAGTTCTGCTCATTTATAACATGCTTACATTCATGGTAGGCAGAGGCATAAGAGGGTGTCAGGGTTTAGGGTCAGGGCAGCCCTCTAGACCTGTAACAGATGCTCTCTGTTAACCCCTCTGCATCCCCAAAGGGAAAGGGAATGAGGGAGAGACACTCAGCCATTAGAAAAATCACTGATGCTGTGGAGCAGGCACTGGAGGAGTCCCAGACTGGTCCCAGCAGCAGATGGGAGCTGTGTTCAGGAGCTGGATTCTGGTGCTGGATTCAGGACACACAGATCAGGATCAAAGGCGGAACAGACAGAGCCCTCCTGGTATACTGGCCAGTGAAGAAGTGAGAAGATGACAGAAATGGTGAGCGAAGTGGGGCTTGACCCTTGTGGTCCCTCAGCTTTATACTGGATATACCGTCTATGAGCTGGAATTCCTTGCTGGCCAGTTTAGGGTCCCCTGTCCTGGCCGCCCCTCCCTGCAGGTGCTGCCTTTGACTTTCTGCACCCCCAGCATGCAGCACAAGCCCCAGCAGTGCCCTTGGTCTGCACCCCAGTC
>JAAGNO010162805.1:0-10584 GCA_033439905.1 Ceryle rudis
TCTTATCTATACAAACCAAGGTTACTCAAAGCAGTCTATCAGGGTTAGTTTCTTCTATTCAAAACAAGCTACAGCTGTGAAATTAAAAGACTACAACCTGACTTTTATGTCTCAATTCCCCCTTTTCTTCTTCCTTTTTTCAAATTCTTTTGCTATATTATCCCATTTTTCTTGAGGCTTTCTCTACCTGATCTGACATTGGATGTGCTGTGCTTCTGTTAATCACTGAAACTGAGTGGGGAGCCATTCTTTTCGGCTCTGTGTTGGTACTCAGAGGAGAAAGAAGAAAAGCCTCACTGGGATACCTGCAGAGGAGGGGATAGATGTAACAGAAACAAGATCATGGAAAGAAAAGAGATAAAAATAGATTTTGGCAGCAGATGTATAATGACTTTTAATCATTAAAGCAAACTTTTATAGGAACGTGGAATAAAACCTAGGCTCCTTAGTCTTGTCATTGCTCTGCTCTCAGCAAATGGTTGTGAAAGCCTTTGGCAAAGCGTGTGTCTGCTTGCTTTGTAGTAGCTGAGGTGTACGGAGTATAATGTGCTACTACTAGTTATCCATTTTGACTGGCTGATGGTAGTCTTTGCTTTGGGTCTAATGTTCTTAACCCTTGTTGAAGGAGGACAGTATGGTTGCATGTAGCAGAATCAGAATTGGGTTTTTGTTTGTCCAGAATGTTTTCTTATTTTGTATGTACAAAAGAAATACTTTAAAAGCCTGCATTACTTCACCTTTCCTTACTTTTCTGTATACTGCAGACTGTAGATTTTGCCATATTTTTCTGAGTGCCTTAGTTTCTTTTGTGGTCCATGGTTGGGTTTGGACACGATTCCAGAGACTTTTGTTCATCCACACTCAAATCAATGTATGGCTATAAAATATTTTATGTTCAAACTGTTTAGTCAGGAAGGGATTCATACTATCTTACTCTGAATGTCTAGAAAAGGACACCTATATCGATAGTGGATAAAAGTGAGTGCTTCAGAAGACTAAAAGCAAGCTGAAGCCTACTTCTGCTTATTAATTGTATGGAGATCCAAATAGCTAAATTTAGACAATATAAATACTGTTAATATTCCTTTATATTATAATGATGTTCCTCTAAAAAATGCCAGCTCTCTCCATGATATATTCTCCTGTGTTCCTTTTGGAAGAATAAAGCTTTATCCATCAAGATTTTCACTTCCTGCCAAACCTAATACTTTCCTCCCCTCATGCACATAAATTCTTATTCTCATTCATTCTTAAAGCTAACATGTGATGTAAAAGATGCTGCAACTAAACAAGGAAGAACATTTTCGTGTTTACTGATATTTATTATTTTCTAAATCTCTGATGATATGTCTATACTCTTCGAGATTGAAATGCATAGAAAAGAACAT
Organism: Ceryle rudis; assembly: GCA_033439905.1. Lineage (NCBI taxonomy): Eukaryota > Metazoa > Chordata > Aves > Coraciiformes > Cerylidae > Ceryle > Ceryle rudis. Next base: position 1,389 of record JAAGNO010162805.1, read on the forward strand.
TATGGTTTGCTTGTCTCTGAATTAGCTCATGGCATTTAACTCCTAAACTTAGGTAGTTAATGGACTAAGAAGACTAATATGTGTTACAGATGTATTTTTGGATAGTCACTATTTACTTCTTTCCATGTTACTTTTTTTGTAATGTTTATTGATTCATGCACACTTTAAAAGCCTAAAAATATTCAGTAATGTGGAATAGTCAGAGAAATGTTACTTGAGAAATAATTATTTTTAAAATAATTTAAAAAACAACAAAAAACAAAGGGATTGGTTTATTTTATTTAACTATATTAGCTGAGTTTTTATCATGAACATTTGGAACTAAATATATTGTATTCCTATTCTCACAAATGATAGAGTTTATGTCAATGCTTCCATTGGTATTGCAGTCTACAGAAGAATTCACTGCAAATTCTTCTTCTGCTTAGTAAACATAATTGGATAAGGCAAACAAATTTGATCTTGTCACACTGATTCTCATTAGTATGTTGTATGAAGCAATCTATTTTATGAAGATATTTAATGTGATTTTCAGGGCATTGGCTCTTAACTGTGATGCCCCTTTGGATGATAAAAATGGAGCAGAGTCTAAGAATTGGAGAGCTGGTAAGCCGGTCCGAGTAGTGCGCAGTTCAAAAGGACGACGGATCAGTAAATATGCCCCAGAGGAAGGCAACAGATATGATGGCATTTACAAGGTATTATGATTTTTACTGTATATATAGCATTGCATTTTTCTTAAGATATGTTTTTTAAGAGTCTTTTGTGTTACATAGCAAACTCTTCATTATTGCTTTTGAAGGAACAATTGTCATGACAGTTTAGCCTACCTCATTTTCTAGTGAAATGAAATGGAATCATACCATTCCAACTGTGGCATTGACAGATTGTGAAGCAGTTCACACAGATGTATGTGTGGGAAGTGCTGTGCACTCTGCCAGTTATCAGGCTGCCTCCTGCTCTGCTCACCCACAAGCTTAGGCTATAACTCGGATAGTCACCCCAACTAGCTGGTGGCTGTGCAAGCCCACCCAGCAGCTTGAGGTCTCCAGGTAATTAGAAGGGTTTATTAGGCAGTACTCTGGGATTGTCATGGTGGTAGAGAACACGCAAGGGCTGTACTCTGCAGCAGACAGGAATCAGCTACCTAGCCAGGCTAGCCTGGGACGATGCAGCCACCCAGACAGAGATTCTTGTCAGGGAAGATGCTGTTCAGGTGGAGGGCTGTAAAGTTTGTACCTCACACTCCTGGGTGGAGCATGGTGGAAGCTTCACCTGTGCAAGGTGCACTCTTGTGGAGTCACTCAGGCAGCAGGTGGCAGAGCTGCAGGAGGAAGTCAACAGATTACGCTGTATTAGGGAGGGGGAACAAGAAACGGAGTACTATTTGAGGCATTGGAAGAAATATTAGGGCTCCATGGCACTGATCTCCAAGGACTACCAGACAAAAAGTGTCAACAGCAAGCAGCACCTTGGAGAAGGAAGCGCCAAGGTCTCTGATGACTCGTGGCAACAGGATATCACTCCTCATATGTACCAACCAGCAACAGATACAAAGTCTTGGCAGCAGACAAAACCAATGAGCAAGATTCACAGAGAGACCCAACCAGCATCACATACTAAAAGCTGCAAAAGGAAGCAACAAGTGCTAGTAGTGGGTGACTCTGCTGAGAGGAACAGAAGCACCTACCTGTCAGCCTGATATATAGTCAAGGGAAGTTCGTTGCTTTCCAGGAGCCAATGCTCCCCAATCCTCTCCTTTGGCAAAAAACGTAAGTCCAGCCACCTCAAGTACATATATACCAATGCAAGTAGTCTGGGTAACAAACAGGAGGAACTGGAGCTCCATGCCCAGTCTGAGAGTTATGATGTCATAGGAATCACAGAAAGAGTGGGAAAACTCACACGACTGGAAGACCTCAATGGATGGCTACAAGCTATTTCAGAAAGATAGGAAGGGAAGAAGAGAAGGTGCAGTTGTGCTTTCTGTAAAAGAGAAATTTGAATGTATGGAGGTGAGTTATGGAGAACACACATGTTCTACTGAATGCCTTTGAATCAAGATTGGAGGGATCATCACCAAGAGGGATCTTATTGTAGGTATCTGTTACCGACCTCCCAATCAGGGTGACAAGACCAACAAAACCATACTTCGGCCACTCAAGGAATTCTCAGGCCAACAGAACCTGGTCTTCATGGGTGACTTCAATTATCCAAACATTGGGAAAACAACATAGCAGTGCACAAGATGTCCATCAGGTTCCTAGAATGCATTGAGGACATGCTGACTAGATTTACTGCTCACAAACCAAGAAGACTTACTTGACAACATAAGTACCAATGGTAGCCCTGAATACAGTAATCACAACATTGTAGAGTTTAAAATCCTGCCGAGCACAATGAAGACCAGTAGTAGGACAAAGTCCCAGTATTTTTGAAGAGCTAACTTCAGTACACTCAGAACCCAGGGATTCCATGGAAAGCATCCATGGAGGGCAAAGTTGCTTGTGACTGATGGAAGTTATTCAAGAACAGCCTCCTGAAAGCACAAGAACAGTCCGTCCCCTACAAAGGGAAAGGAAGAAGGCAGAACAAGAGACCACTTTGACTTAACAAAGAGCTTTTGGCTATGCTTTAAGTCAAAAAAGAAGCATACTGGCTATGGAAAGGCAGACAGATAGCCATTGAGGACTACAGGAACCTTGCTGGGGCATGCAGAGATGCAGTTAGGAAGGCTAAGGCTCAGCTAGAACTGAAATTGGACAGAGATGTCAAGAGCAAGAAAGGGATCTTCAGGTATGTGACCAGTAAGTAGAAGCACAGGGAAGACATAGGTCCATTGCTAAACAGGGTAGAGAAGCTAGTCACTACCAATGCTGACAAAGCAGAGGTTCTCAATACCTTATTTGCCTCTGTCTTTACTGATGTATCTGGACCTCAGATCACAGGATCAAGTAGCTACAACAACTTATGTGTTGACCCCACCAGTAGTGGAGGAAGGGCTGGTCTGTGGTCTCTTACAAGGGCTCGACCCACATAAATCTAAGGGCCTGGATGGAATCCACCCCAGGGTGTTAGAAGTGGCTGACATTGCAATGCCACTGTCTATAATCTTTGAAAAGTCATGGATATCAGGGGATGTTCCTGATGACTGGAAGAGGGCAAATGTCATACCCATTTACAAGAAGGGCCCAAAAGAGGACCCAGGAAATGACAGGCCCATTAGTCTGGCTTCAATCCCAGGGAAAGTAATGGAAAAAGTCCTCCTAGAAATTATCACAAACCAAATGAAACAGGTGATTGGGAAAAGCCAGCATGGATTTACCAAAGGCAAATCTTGACAGACTAACCTGATCTCCTACAAAAAAATAACATCTGTTGACACTGGGAGAGCAGTGGGTGTTGTTTACCTGGACTTCAGCAAAGCATTCGACACTGTTTCCAAACAGCATTCTCCTGGAGAACTGACAAGATACAGACTGGATGGGCAGTCTGCAAGGTGAGTAGGAAGTTGGCCAACAGGTTGCACTCAGAGGGTGCTGATCAATGTTTTTTACTCAGGCTGGCAGCCTATCACAAGTGCAGTCCCCCAGGGACAGATACAAGGCTCCACGCTGTTCAGTACTGTGGTGAGTTGACCTCGGCTAGCTGCCAGTTGCCCACCAAACTGCTCTATCACTTCCCCTCCTCAGCAAGATGGGGAGAAAATAAGATTAAAAACTCGTGTGTCAAGATAAAGGCAGTTCAATAAAGAAAAGAAAAGGCCATGCACAGAAGCAAAGGAAAACATATTCTCTACTTCCCATCATCAGGAGGTGTCCAGCTACATCCTGGGAAGTAGGACCTCAGTACACATAGCAAATGCTTAGGAAGAGAAATACCTTAATAATAAATGCCCCCTGCTCCTCCTCCTTTCTCTTAGCTTTTATTGCTGAGCATGATGTCACATGGTATGGAATATCCCTCTGGTCAGTTTGGGTCAGCTGTTCTGGCTATGTCCCCTCCAAACCTCTTTTCCACCCCAGCCTACTGGCCTTTGGGGTCAGGGGGTTGGACAGACAGCCTTGATGCTGTGGGAGCACTGCTCAGCAGTAGCCAAAACATTAGCGTGTTATCGAAACCTTTTCTAGCTAAAAATACAAAGCACAGCAGTATGAGGGCTGCTATGAGGAAAGTTAACTCTATCCCAGCCAGACCCAATACAATCTTCACCCCTTATTCCATATGATTTGCATCATGCTCAGGTCTCACAGAATTTGATACATTTACATATCTTCTAACCATATTTCTCATTCCTGAAATCCCCTCTTTATACCCAACATCTAGATATATACATTCTCATTAACAACTATCCTGTCCTCTAACAAATAAATAGATATTATTTTCCCATTCCATGGGCTTCTGCCACTCACCCAAATGTCCATAAGAACAGGCTATAACTTGGGCCCCATGTCAAGATGGGTGCTCAGGACAGGAGAAGTAGAATGTTTCATTGTTGGGCGCCAACACCAGCTTGGTTTGTGTCATCACTGCACTCACCCAGTTCCTTGCAAAACTCAATCTTTGTCAGTTCAGGTAGTCCTTCCTACATTGCCTCCTACAACATACAATTCATATCACAGATTATTTTTCCCCCAAGGTTAAATCTCCTTGAGGTACACACTGTGTCTCTGCATCCTTATGCATTACCCACTAAGTACACCCAGGTCCTTGAGTGTGAAGTCAATCCCACAAATGGATTTTCCTTTTCCCTTGGGAGGAGCAGCCCACACTGCCTTCCCCAGCCACTTCCTTACGTGCATGGAGTACAGGGACTTTATCTCCTCCCATGGTATGTAGGGGCTTTTGTTTGGGCAAGACCAGGTTGGTTATCAGATCCCCTGCTGTTAACCAGACACGTGGCTTCTGCTAAATTTATATCCCAGTGCTTCTATTCCCCAGCACCCAATGCTCTCAGCATAGTCTTTAGCAGTCCATTATATCTCTCAGTCTTTCCAGAGGCTTGTAGGCAATAGGGGATGTGATGCACTCAATCAGTGCCATGTTTCTTGGCCCAGGAGTTTATGAGGTTATTTTGGAAATGAGGCTCGTTGTCTGACTCAATTATTTCTGGGATACGATGTCACCACAAAATTTGAGTTTCAAAGCCTAAGATGGTGTTTCAGGTAGTGGCATGGTTTACAAGGTATGTTTCTAGCCAACCAGTAGCTTCCACCATGGTGAGTATGTAGCGCTTGCCTGGGCATGTTCATGGCAGTGGTCCAATATAATCAATTTGACAGGTCTTGACATATTGATATCCCAGCCATCACCCTCTATTCCAGGGAGACTTTATGCATGTGGCTCTGTCATGGTTAAACCTGGCAGGCAGCTAAACACCACACAGCTGTTTGCTTACTCCCCCTTCCCCAGTGGGATGAAGGAGAGAATTGGACAAAAAAGTAAAATTTGTGGGTTGAGATAAAGACAGTTTAATAGGATAGAAAAGGATGATAATAATGATGATAAAAGAATTAGAATATACAAAAAGAAGTGATGCACAATGCAATTGCTCACCCACTGCCAACCAGGTGAGAAGCTGAAGAGTCCTTGACCACTGCTTAGCAACACCTAAAACATCAGTGGGTTATAAACATCCTAAATCCAAAACTGAAACAGCTACTGAGAAGAAAATTAACTCTATCCCAGACAAAATCAGGATAATATCCACCCCTTATTCTATACTATTTACATCATGCCCAGGTCCCACACTTTCCAATACATCCCTATTAATCACCACTACCTTTCCTGTCTTTTGATACATACACACAGATACCATTCCCTTAATTTATGGGTCAGCCCTCTAAAATGTCTACTGAATATTGAATTCATTTAGTCCATTGGGCTCCATCTGTAATAACAGTCTTTCAGGGCAGGAGAGATGGTGTGTGGTGTTGGATTGTTCCATAACCGCTGCACTTGTCTGGTTCTGTCATCACTACACTTTTCCTGGTTTCATCAAAATTCATTCTTTATTAATCTGGGTAATTTTTACTGTAATACCATTAATAAGGCATATAGCAACCATACCAGTGATGACATGCAGTATGTTTTAGCAATTAACATCATACAATTCAAATTATTGGCTATACTCGCCCAGAATCAAATCCCTTGAGGCACACATCGGACTTCCCCATTCTCCTGCATCACCCACCATCCACAGATATGTTTTCCTTTGCCCAAGGTAAGACTAACCCGGACTATCTTTCCCATCATATTATTTATGTGCAGTACAGGTACTTTATCTCTTTCTACAGTACATAAAAGTTTTGATTGGGCAGGGCCAGCTCAATTGGCAGATCCCCTAGTGTTGACTAACCAGGTGGCTTTTGCTAAATGTGTATCCCATTCTTTGTTACACCTCCCATTGCTCTCATTGTAATCTTTAACAGTCCATTGTATCGTTCAGTTTTCCCAGAGGCTGGTGCATGACAGGGGATGTGATACACCCACTTAATGCCATGCTCTTCATCCCAGGTGTCTATGATGTTGTTTTGGAAATGAGTCCCATTGTCTGACTCAATTCTTTCCGGGGTGCTGTGTCACCACAGGATCCACTTTTCAAGGCCCAAGATAGTATTCCAGGTACTGACATGAGGCATTGGATATGTTTCCAGACATCTGGTGATTGATTTCACCATTGTAAGCACATGGTGCTTGCCTTGGTGGGTTTGTGGGAGTGTGATATAGTCAATCTGCCAGGCCTCCCCATTTTGATATTTCAGCTGTTGTCCTCCATACCACAGAGGCTTTAACCACTTGGCTTGCTTGATCACAGCACATTTCACATTCATGAATAACCTCTGCAACAATGCCCATGCTCAAGTCCACCCCTCGATCATAAGCCCATCTATATGTTACATCTCTTCCTTGATGGCCTGAGTTATCATAGGCCCACTGGGCTGTAAATAATTCACCCTTATGTTGCCAGTCCAAATCCACCTGAGCCACTTCAATCTTAGCAGCCTGATCCACCTGCTGGTTGCTTTGATGTTCTTCAGTGGCCTGACTCTTGGGTATGTGAGCATCTATGTGACATACTTTTACAACCAAGTTCTCTACCCAGGTAGCAATATCTTGCCATAATTCAGCAGCCCAGATGGGTTTACCTCTATGTTGCCAGTTGCTCTGCTTCCGTTGCTGTAGCCACCCCCACAGGGCATTTGCCACCATCCACAATTCAGTATAGAGATAGAGCACTGGCCATTTTCCTCAATAAGCAATATCTAAAGCCAGCTGGATGGCTTTTACCATTGCAAACTGACTCAGTTCACCTTATCCTTCAGCAGTTTCTGTGACATGTCATGTGGGAATCCACACAGCAGCTTTTCACCACTGATGTTTTTCTATAATACAAGAGGACTCATCAGTGAACAGGGCATATTGCTTCTCATTTTCTAGCAGTTTATTATATAGTGGGGCCTCTTCAGCACGCATCACCTCCTCCTCTGGCAATATTCTGAAATTTTTGCCTTCTGGCCAGTCCACGATCGCTTCCAAAATTTCTGTGTGACTGGGGTTTCCTATTTGAGCCCATTGTGTGATCAGTGCAACCCACTTACTTCAAGGGGCATCAGTTGCGTGATATGTAAAAGGGATCCTCCCTTTGAATATCTAGCCCAGCACCAGCAACCAGGGTGCTAAGAAGAGCTGTACTTCAGTACCCATCACTTCCAAGGCAACTCAAACACCCTCATATGCTTCCAATATCACTTTTTCAGTTAGAAAATAGCAGGCCTCGAATCTTTTGTATCCCCAACTCCAAAACCCTAAGGCTTGACCTCAAGTCTCCCTGGTGCTTTCTGCCAGAGTCTCCAGGTAGAGCCATTCTCCCTGACTGCAGTGTAGAGCACATTTTTAACATCTTGTCCTGCTCCGACTGGCCCAAAGGCCACTGCATGAACAATCTCCCATTTAATTTGTTCAAAGGCTTGTCATTGTTCAGGGCCCTATTTGAAATTGTTCTTCTTCTGGGTCACTTTATAGTTTACAATCAGACTAATTTGGAATATGCATTCTTCAAAAACCCACAATGCCTAAGCAAGGTTGTGTTTCCTTTTTGCTCGTCTGTGGAGACATAGCTGCTATTTTGTTAATTTAGATCTGACAATGTCCATCTTGCCATTTTATTCCTAAAAATTTGATTTCCTGTGCAGGTCCCTTAACCTTATTTTGTTTTATGGCAAAACTCGGTTATCAAAGGATTTAGACTGTTTTCTTCCCTTTTTCAAAAAATGTCTTCTGTTGTATTACCCCATATGATGATGTCAGCAATGTACTGCAGGTGTTCTGGAGTTCACCCTTTTCCAGTGCAGTCTGAATCAGTCCATGGCAAATAGTGGGGCTGTGTTTCCACCCCTGGGGCAATTGATTCCAAATGTACTGGACACCCCTCCCAAGTGAAAGCAAGGGCTTGCACTCTGCTGCCAAAGGGACTGAGAAAAATGCATTAGCGATACCAATTGTGGAGTACCCCTTGGCTGCCTTTGACTCCAGTTTGTATTGAAGCTCTAATATATCTGGTACAGGAGCACTCAGCAGTGGCGTGACTTCATTCAGTCCACAATAGCCTACTGTCAGTCTCCACTCTCCCTTAGACATTCACAGTGGCCCTATGGGGCTGTTAAAGGGTGAATGAGCTCTCCAGTTGATGAACCAACTTATGAGTGGGAATCAGGGAATCTTGGTGCAATATTGCCAACAGTGCACTGTTGTGGTAGCAATTGGCACCTGTTGTTCTTTGACCTTCAGCAACCTCACAACAGAAGGGTCCTCCAAGAAACCAGGAAAAGTAGACAGCTATTTAATTTCCTCCATCTCCAAGGCTGCTATACTAAAAGCCCACTGGTACCCTTTTGGGTCCTTGAAATACCCTCTCCTGAGGTAGTCTATGCCAAGAATGCACAGAGCCCCTGGGCCAGTCACAAGGGGATACTTTTGCCACTCATTCCCAGTTAAGACCACTTCAGCCTTCAATACAGTTAGCTGTTGGGACCCCCCCATCACCCCAGAAATACAGATGGGTTCTGCCCTTTTATAGCTTGATGGCATTAGGGTGTGTAGAGGAATTCCTTGTTGACCAAGGAATTGCAGTGGCTCTTGAAGGATTGGACAACCCTGACTTAAAGCTTGTAGAGTAGAAATAATAGTATGAGAT
>JAAGNO010162806.1:0-10577 GCA_033439905.1 Ceryle rudis
AGGCGAGCTGGAGCCGGGTCTCAGCCCGCCCCCAGCCCCTGATCACCGGGGCTTGCACAGCCGCTGGGCTCCTGCAACCGGGTGGGGGTCGGGAATACCCGCCCAGGGCGTCCGGGCTCCGCGCCAGCCCGAGCGCAGCCGGTGTGCGGGGAGCACGGCCCGGCTCCTGTCCCCGAGGAGCATCCCTTCTCTCCCCAGGGAGCACCTGCACCCCCAAAGGACACCGTCAGCCCGGACCTGCCCCAGCATCTCCACCAAGCCCCTTGGGTTTCACTTGACAAGCCAGGTCTGGTCTTGAAGAAGAGGGTTAATCAGCGAGCTGAGCGCATTCCCTCTTCTCTCCCCTATCCGAGCCCTGGGGGCACCCAGCAGGGATGGGGGCTCACATCTAGGGACCCCCTGCTCTCCTCTCCCCTGGGGTTCTGTACCACAGCAGCCCCTCACTTCTGCATGCGGGGGGCTTGAGAACCCCCTGAGCCTCTGCTGCTGCTGCTATGGCTGTTACTGCAACGAACTACATGTGACTGTGGATGCCCCCTCCCTGGAAGTGTCCAAGATCAGCTTGGATGGGGATTTGACCAACCTGGTCTGGTGGGAGGTATGCCTGTTCATGGAAGGTGGGTGGGAAATAGATGATTTTTAAGGTCCCTTCCAACCTGTGGTCCTAACCTAGCCCAGCCTGGCAGGTCTGGAGCCGTGAGGGTCACAGAAACATAGAATCATAGAATGGTAGGGGTTGGAAGGGACATCTAGAGATCATCGACTCCACCCCCCCCGCCAGAGCAGGAACACCTAGGTCAGGACACACATAAACATACCCAGGCAGGTTTTGAAAGTCTCCAGAGAAGGGGACTCCACAAGCTCTCTGGGCAGCCTGTTCCAGGGCTCTGGCACCCTCACAGTAAAGAAGTTTTTCTTCATGTTGAGGTGGAACTTGCTGTGTTCCAGTTTGTGACCATTACCTCTCATCCTATCACAGGACACGACTGAAAAGAGACTGGCCCCTTCCACTTGACACCACCCTTCATATATTTGTAAATATACATATCCTTGTATGGTCCTTGGGCACTCTGCTGGGACCACCAGTCGGTGCCAGAGCCTGGGCAGCAGCACACCTCACCTCACCCTTGCCATGCAGGGAAAGGAATTAAAGCTGGTACTTTCACTTCCTCCCCTTACCCCAGCTTTCATCTCCCTCCAGCCCCAGCCCTGCAGAGGGCAGGATAATCCCCATTAAACCTGCCACACCTTGCTTTGTCTTCCACAGTATTTTAGTGCCCTGCGGCAGCAAGCTTCTGAAATCCAAGCCCTGGAAACTTCCAGAGGATCTAGAAGTGATTCACTGATGATGGCAGAGGCGGTGTTTAGTCTAAGCCACAGTTTGGATCTAGCAGAATAAACCATGACATCCAGCTGCTCTGCTCTGTGCTCACAGAGGTGCACACTATCGCTCTCCATCTTTCAGCTATAAATCTTTTAACTGCACCTTGCACCACAGAGCCAAAGGCAGGCAGCCCCTCTGCACGACCCCGATCCGAGGGCAATGAATAGACACGGAAGCCGCCTTTTGTTTGGGTGCAGAATGATTTCACGCGGTGGAGACTTAAATTTACGCTCTCCCAGCTGGATAGTGAGTGATTTACTGCCCCTTTCTTCTCCTGCAGATGAATTAATTTCCTACAGGTAGACATTGATGTGCATTGCCCAAGTACCTGAGCTTCACAAAAGGCAACACGTGGCAGCTCTGAGTTCCTGCCATTTTGAGCAGGATTTTTGGAGAGGTGGATGGGCTGCAGGAGAATTCGTGATGGTGCTGGGCCTGGAGAGTGTGGGGCAAGTGGGAGGAGAGTCCTGGGGCAAGGATGGTGTTTGAAAAAATCTCCTTAAGAAGAGAAAATGATTCTCCCTGATAGTGTCTCTTCAAAGCAAGCTGCTCTTTAATGAGCTTGATGGGAGTGGGCGGCTAAATGCTCCTGCAGAGTGGGAGAGGCCATGGGCAGCTCTGAGGCCCTGCTCCAGGCATTACTCTAGCTCAGCAGGGCAATGCAGTGCTGGCTCTTCCTATCGTTATCAGCACTGCATGGACCAGGAGGTACAAACCTGGTTGGTGCTACCCTGACCACTTGCCCAGACATTCCCACGCACTGACGCAGCTGGCGCTTCACTGAGAGCAGAGATGTTATCACTGGGTGCTACGAGCACTGAGGTGCAGGTGAATGTGGTGCTGGTTTACAGCCCATGCTTCCTCCTCGCTGCACCTCCAGACTCTGCCTGGCCTGGCCGTGCTCCCCCAGCTCCCACTCTGCTTGTTCCCCAGGGAGTGACACGGGGCAGGTTCAAGTGCCCACCCTCCTGCTTTACCTGTGCCTGCCAGCTGGTATCTGCCCCAGTGCAGACGCCACCATCATGGGGCTGTCTCCCCCCAGCAGACCTCCATGCAAAGCGCCTGGCTGACACCAGGGCAGTTTCCCATCGTAAAATTTCCTCCCGCTGTGCTTTAAAGTTTGAGAGCCACGAAGGACGTATAATGAGGCTCATCTTTTCCTAAGCAAACAAACACTGCCTGCCACGGGGGGGACACATACTGCCAGGGAGGCAGCTCTTTCAAAAGCTGACCAAATGGAAACCAGCAGTGCTTCGATGGTGGCTCGGCTGCTTGCAGCCGCAACTTCCCAAACCCCAGCCAAAAAGGCCCTCCTGCCCCACAGGCTCGAAGCTCCAGCAAAGCTTTGGCATTTTTCATCTCTGTGCAGCTCCTCTGGGGTCCTGCTGTCCCCTGACCCATGGCTGGCTCCCATCTGCTCCCTCCTGGCTGCGTCTCGCGGCTGGTGGTCCCATGCTGCTGGGTGGCTTTGGGTGTGGGGACAAAGGGGCTGCCCCAGCTGCCAGCTCAGTGTCTGGGACAACACAGCAGCCAAAAACATGTCATCCTGACATCCTTGCAGGATGACTGACCTGGTTTTCCCTCCTTTGGGCAGAGGGAAGGGGTTGGAAAACAGGCCATCGTGACCCAGGAGCATCCCTGGCAGTGATTCCAGAGCTGGCATGCATGGCCTGTGTTCACTGCCCCCCTCCTGAAGTGTCTTGAGCACGATGGCTGCCCCTGTGCTGTGGCCGTGTGCCGTGGGAGCGGTGGGGGTGCCAGCTGACACCGGGAACCATCGCCACCACTGAGCTGCTTGTGCATGGTTGCCTTGAGATGCTCTTGTGAGTTGCTGCCGGGATGCGGGCAGGGGGCTTAGTCCTGCTGTCCCCGTGCTTTTCCACTTGGGGCTTAGTGAGGAGGCTGGGGAGCAGCAGGAGCCAGAGGATTGGGGCCAGGGGCTCAGCAAGGAAGAAGAAAGCAAAGGACAATATTTGGCAAGTGTCCGTATGCAAAAACAAAGGCTGCAGCAAGTGAAGGGAACAGAAAACCACTGACAGACAGGGATGTCCTGTCTGTGCCAATGCCCACGCGGTGGCCGTGGCTGGTCCTGTCGCTTTGATGTGTCATTTGTTTGTGTTACTGCCACCTTCTCCCAGCTGCAGTCCCTGGGTGTGTGAGCCTCCAGGACCACTGAAACCAGCCAGTTTTACATCTCTTGGCCACATCTGTTTCTCTGCCTCAAAAACTCGTGACTACTGATGGTCTATACACATCAGGACAGTGGCAGAGGAGCCGGTCCAGGTGTGAAGTCCACTGTAAAGGGTAGCACCATCCCCCTTCCTTCAGCTAACACTGTCAGCAAGGATCTGTCAAAGGATGATGTGACAGCATCTTGGTCTGCAAAAGGCACCCCTCCTTTCTGGAGGTGAAACACAGACAGCCACAAAGGTGGGCGTTTGGAAGGGACCCAAGGAGCTCAGGCAGGGAGTGGGAATAATTGGAAATCCAAATATTCCCCCAACGAGAAAAGCTGGCAAGCACAGGAGCTTGGCTGAGTCAGGAGCATGTCACCCGCCCATGTAGGCGGGGGATGAGCTAAGCCAGGTTGTTGTGCTGGGATGCTGGGAGAGTAGCAGCACCTTGATCAGCCCCAGCAGTCAGATCTGGCAGACATGTTAGTAAGGGGCTGCAGAAGGCAGAAGGAGGTGTTACAGGGGTGACCAGAGGCCTGGCTGGCAGCAGAAATGCTCCAGGTTCTGAAGCCCATCTGCATCCTTCCCACAGATACAAGGAGGACAGGACAGCATGGATCACTGCGGCTCAGCAGGAAGGTGAGCTGGGTTTAGGGGACCATCATGCCATCACCATATAACTCATAAGAGACAGGACAGATGCCTGTCTGCAGCCCCCCACATCACATGGCACAGCCACTCCACCAGCCCAGAGCCCTGCACATTGAGCCAAGTGGGCAGGGGACCCCACCCAGCCCTGACCAAGTCCCAGAGCCACTTCCTCTCTCCCTGGGCCACATGCTGTGGAGAGCTCTCATCTGGTGGAGTCACGACTGATGGAAATGGCCTGGCCCATTCCCAAGCTGGACATCGGCAATAAAATAGCTGAGCAATGCATGAGAGAGAAGGGCAAGCGAGACCCTTTGCTCTGGAGCCAGCAAATACACAGCTGCTAATTCAGCAAAGGCACAGCTGAGAGCTCACCCCCTACACACAGTAACCTCCTCCCTGGGGAAGGAGGAGAAGGACCAGAGGAGGGATCCCCTTTCCTATCCCAGGGCTGGGGAGCCCTGTGCAGTATCATCAGGGAGAGAGACAGTCCCAGACTCCTGGACCATATGCATCCTTCCTGCTCTCTGCCCACTCCCCTGGGTGGTGCCTGATCCCTCCTGTGCAACCTTCCCACTGGACAGAGGCACATGGGGTGCCCCAACAGCCCCCACTCCCTTCCAGCTTCTCTGTGACTCATCCACTCCAAGGGAAAATCAATACTTCAGCACACATCAGAGAAAGGACCGAGAGAAGCATTTCATGGGAAAGAGGAAGAGGCAGATGCTTCTTGCGTGCCTCATCCTGGCAGCTCACCCTTGGGTCTCTCACTCTTGGCTGGCTGTGGGAAATCGCACTTGTTGCCTTTCCTGCTGCACTGTCATGTTCACACACCACCAGCACAGAGCTCTGCAGCCACGTAAAACCTTGGTGCATCTGCATCCCAGGTACAAGGTGCAGGTCTGGTCCCCCACAACTTCGTATGGACCTATTGGAGCTGGGGTGAGGAGCATCTGTGATGGAGGGGATGGAGCAGCTGCCTGAGGGGTGAGATCACCCAGCAGGGGCTCTGGGAGAGGAGGACAAGGTGGAAGGGGGGAGTGTGTGTGATGGAGGGCTACATGCTCACAGATCTGGTGAGTGAGGTGGATGCAAAGGTGCTCACAGCCTGTAACACCAGCATCAGAGGCACTTGCTGAGGCTTAGTGGAGAGAGCAGATCCCAGCAGGCATTTCTGTCCCCAGCCACAGTACTTGCTGCCGGGGTAGAATAGGAAGGTAGATAGGACCAGCCAGAAAGGGAAGAGAGAAATTCATGGCTGTGAACATGTCCTAAAGAGCCTGGACAGGCAACTCCCCACTGATATCCCTGATGCAATTACAGACACTATGGGAGTACAAGGGGACCAGCCCACAGAGAGTGGTCAGGCTCATGACATCCCCCAGCAACATCTGTTGCAGCCCATGGACATATGTGCCAGTCTGTACCCCCATCACCCACTCCAGGGAGGACACCGGGGGTCCCCCTCTGCACCTTCCTACTGCACAGCCTTCCCAAAGCCTCCATCCCGCTGCAGGGCTGGGGCTCACTGGGAGCACTGACCATCCCCAGCTCTGCCAGACTCAGTATGGCTGGGAGAGCTTCTGAAAGCCAAATGCACCAGTCCACCGTGATGCCTGAATTGCTCATGCAAGGGAGGAGTCCTCCCACACTGGGACACCCTCCATGTCCCTCCTACAGCTGCTGGGGGCCTGGCTGGGTTGGGTCCCATGCACTCTCCCTCCCTTCACATGGCCTAACCATGGGCACTGTGCCCCGGCAAGTTCTGCTCACTGACCTACATCCCCAATTTCCCCCAGAAACTGCAGTTCAAATCAGCATCCACCCATTCTGCTTGGTGTGAGCTGGGGCCAGCAGCCACAGAGCAAAAGCAAACTCATCCAGATTCCTTCTTCCCTTCCCCAGCCCTTTCAGAGAAATCTCTTGAAAAGTAGTTTATTTTTAACATGAGAAAAAGAGCTTGTTCCTCCTCCTTCCTGCATTGACAGACAGGTGATTGCTCCAGGGACAGCCTTAAAATTGGGCCAGGCAAGATGAGGTCTCCAGGAGAGAGCCAGGTCTGGCATAGCAATGGGGCTGAGGCCAGGCTGCCGTGTGGGGAGAGCCCTGTAAGCATCACCATCTGCGTGCCAGG
This sequence comes from Ceryle rudis, assembly GCA_033439905.1. Lineage (NCBI taxonomy): Eukaryota > Metazoa > Chordata > Aves > Coraciiformes > Cerylidae > Ceryle > Ceryle rudis. The sequence goes on from JAAGNO010162806.1 coordinate 6,341, forward strand.
CACAACACTGACAGGCTCTAAGTCATGGCTCTCTGTCTCAGGCATGGGGAGCAGGATGCAGGCAGGGGGTCAACCATGCAGGGTGGTGGCTTGGGGAGGGATCAGTGGGGCCCTGAGGACGCTGTGTCAGTGGTGAAGCATGTCTGTGTTTTCCCTGTGCAGAGGTAACGCCAAGAGCAAACAGCCACAAAACTGAAGGTTTTGATATGTGTCAATGCTGCTTCCTTGAGGAGTCTCAGAGCAGCCCTGAGGTTGTCACCTCGTCTCTCCCAGACTGCACTCGGCATCTCCCCTGGAGAGGAACAGTCAACTTTGACTCAGATGGGGAAGAAAAAAAAAAAAAAAAAAAAGAAATCAAAGTCCTTTGCTCCAGCAAGACTCAAAATAGGAGCTGTTTCCTCCCTGGGAAGAGGATAATTCCCAGCTCCCCACAGAGGAGCTTGTGCTGGCTGACTCTGTGTGACTGAACCACCCCAGGCTGCTCAACCTGAGGTTCTGCCCCAGTTCCCCGCAACAGGACACACTGAGCTGCTGGGCTTCCCACGGACTGGAAGAGGGTCTGGCCACCGGGAAGGATTGCTCCTGTGAGAATCACCATGCTCAAGGATCCTTGCGTAGGGTAGCACCAGGACCTGACCATGTGCTAGCTGACAATCAATGTGCCCCATCCCTTTCTGGTCCATCTGGTGCTGGCCACCTCCAAGCTGTCCAGAACTGACTGACATTTAGATTTTTATTCCAATTTACAAGCCCTTCTCACTTGTCTGGGAAAAGAAAAAAATGAGCTGGGACGGGTGGGGTGGGAATAACCCCAAGGGCAAAGAGCTGCTCACTGTGGCCATCCCGTCCCTGTGCACCCTGCTCATCTCACAGTCCCTGCAGTAGATTTGCTGAGCTGTTCACTCCTGGTTTGAGCACATTTGGCAGGGCAGTCCTCAAGCCTGGTCCTAGATCTCTTGCTTCCCCATTTGTATCCAACTTGATGCATTTTTTTCAGCTCTCCTGCTCTTTTGGCAGACCTTCTGCTCTTCAGCATCAACCTTTTTCCTGTGCTCCCCATTCTTTCTCATCAGCTATGTGGGGGCTTTATGAGGTTGCCCTGTTTGCTCTTTTCTCCATGTTTTAGTGAGACTTTTAAAAAGCCATTTTTCTACAGCCTCCAGGCAACTTGGAGGCCTCTGGCTTTCTGGACCATACCACTAAGAGATTCGGGATTGACCTGTTTTTTTACTTTTTTGACAGATTTCCTTATTTTTACACGGTCTCTTGTCTTGAAATTGAATAACCACGTGCTGAATTTATTCAGCCTGCTCTTCCTTGCCATAAAATGAAAAGCAAGTGGTATTGCAGCTGGCCTAGACCCTCCCAAGCTAAGCCCCACGTGCTGTGCAAGAGCAGATCCAAAAAAGCATCTTCTCCTGGTGGGGCTTTAGACTGCTTCTGAGGAGATGGCACCAGGCACTGCATGCAAAGGTGGTTTTCTTACCTCTTGTCCCCTGACACTTTGATCCAGTCCAGAAGTGGGTAGCTGAAGTGTCTGCCTAAAATCCGTAAGTATGTGTCTTTAGGCATCTGGCACTGGTGCAGGAGCACTTGTAGGTTCACCCTTGTTCGGTTGCCCAGACATGCGCTGACCCCTCTCCTGGCACTGCAGGGACCCCATTTACCTTCCTTATTTGTTGCAGTTATGCTGTTTATTTTCCTGCTGGCATTATCAGAAGTATACTGAACATCAGCTGCATTCACCACCTCAGTCCCACCAGGCCACACCAGGTGGTCTGCCCCAGCCACCTGCTTCTGGTTTAAATATTCTCTGGCACTGCAGTTATCAGTGCCAGCAGCCTGCTTCTTTTACAATGAAAGAACAGCATCTCTGTCCTCTGCATGTCCCTTGCATTCCAAAAGGTTCTCCAAGTCCTACCATAACTAAAACCCCCTCTCTGACCCACCACTGTCTCATCCTCACACTCAGACTCCAGCTCTCCGCATGCTTTCTGGGTCTCACCCCTGGGACTGGTAGGATTCCAGAGAGGACCACAGGCAAGTCCCAGGCACCAATGTCTGGCCAAACAGCCTGGATGTATCTGCCAGCTCACCCTCCAATACTCACCTACCACACAGCATGGCACCATCAACTTTTTTGCTGTAATCAGTGCATCTCCCCACAAGTGTGTGAGGGCAAGGAGCATCAGGGCATCCTGGTGGGCTTGCTTATGGCATAAAAAATAACTGCCACCAGGCACCACTTTCCCCAAAGAGCCTGACCTACTGCCTAACCCTGGTGATGAGAAAACAGGCCATTTTCTCCCAGCACTTATGAGCTGCCTTTGTCTCGTCTTCACTTGCTCAGCAAACACCCCTGAACAGGTCAGCACTTTCTTCAGAGCAAAGCTATGTGAGGAATTCCTCCTAAGGCAGATGGACCCTTTCCAAAGAGGGCAGGCTGCCAAATTCCCACCCCTACAGCCCCCAGCAGAGAAACAAGGTGCAAACTTGGCCCCTGGAGGCTTGCCGTGCACTTCCACTTCTGCCCTTGCGTCTGCTGAGCTAGGAAGAAGGGTTCCACTCCATTCCCCTACCATGCCTGGGTTGACCGCCCCAGGGAAAGGACTGATCCTGCCCTGTCTTTCCCCAGAGAGACCTTTGGGTGTCACAACTCTCCCCAAATGCAGCACCTAGAATACACAGTTGTGTGTATGCAGCTCTCCACACTCCCCTCCCTCCTCTCAAGCAGAGCCTGGCACCGATTGGTGGTGGGAAGCAGAAAAGAGGAAGCTCTTGGTGTGCAGTCAGCATGAGGCTGGGGGACCCCTGGGCACTTGCTGGTATTGTTGCCTCCTGTGATTTTTTTTTTCACTCTCAAATTGCTCCTCAAAGCTCCGGCTGTTGTGCTCGCATGCTCAGGCGAGACACTAGGCTTTCCCATAAAAGCCCATCCCCAACCCTTCTGGCACAGAGAGACACTTGCAGATGTGTCCCCACAGGCAGGCTTTCCACCTGCTCCTGCTCGGTGGATCCTGCAGGGTTTTTGACAGCAAGGCGCAGATCTCTGCCCGGTATGGCAAGTGCCCTGGTTCAGTGGCAGACAGACAGACAGGCTTGGCAAGGTGGAGAAGCACACCCTCCAGCCACGGATACCAAACCACCCTCTGCATGTGGCAAAACCAACTGCAGTATCTGAAACTTCCTGCTATTTATGAGCATGGCTGCTGGCTGCAGAAAGAGGACTTCTTATCTGTGTCGTGCCATGAGTTCACAATCTCTCTGCCCTCCACACACTTCCCAGCCTCCCCAAGGCCCCTGGAGAAAGTGCAACAACCCCAACTCCACCTGACCTCAGACCCTCAGAAAAAAGTTGTCTTTTTGAGACATTGCCCAAGCAGCACAGCTGGACACTCATCTGCTTCATTTCCCTGGCTACCATTCATGGGTAAGAAAGTCGGCTTTTTTCTCAAGCCCATCTGCTGGAAAGATGAAAGAGCATCTCCAAGGAATGTGACCCCTCTGTACATTCACTAAAATACTGAATTAATTGGTTTCATCTATGGCTGGACTCAGTGTACTTGAAGGTCTTTTCCAACCTAGATGATTCTGTGATTTTATGATTCTGTGGGCCAAGGACAAGGGCCCTTGAAAGCCAAGCACCTAGGAGACCAAACGAGCAAGTCAACCTTGGCCACCAAATGACATTTTCCAGAGTTTGGTGACCCAGATGCACCTGGGATTTCACAGAAGCAAAGATATCAAATGTTGGGGCTACTCTCTGTTCTGATGGAGCATCTCTGCAAACATGGTACCAGGCTCTTCCTCCTTCCCTGACCTGGCAGATCCCCAGAGAAACTATCCTCAAACTCCACTTTTGGAATAGAGGTGCAGGGAAACAAGTTACAGGGAGCTGACCATGACCACACACCGGGAAGGGCACCATCACCAGGCAGCTCCCCTCCACCCCCATTTTGAGGAGCAGCCCCAACCAGAGCTGAACCCTTAAGGCAGCAGGTGGCCAACTCTGGTGCTTAAACCTTGGGTTGCTCTAAGTGTCAGGCCCCTGAGGGCCTATTACAAGAAGGATATGGATGTGCTGGAGCATGTCCAGAGAAGGGCCACGAGGACGATCAGCAGGCTGGAGCACCTCTCCCATAAGGACAGACTGAGAGCGTTGGGGTTGTTCAGTCTGGAAAAGAGAAGGCTCTGGAAAGACCTTATTGTGGCCTTCCAGTATCTTAAGGGGGCCTGC
>JAAGNO010162807.1:0-10532 GCA_033439905.1 Ceryle rudis
CCAATCTGAATTGACCCATCTCTAGTTTTAATCCATTCCTTCCAGTCTTACCACTACTTGACAGCCTAAAAAGTCCCTCCCCAGCTTTCTTGTAGACCCCCTTAAGATACTGGAAGGCCACAATAAGTTCTCTCCAGACCCTTCTTTTCTCCAGGCTGAACAATTCCAACTCTCTCAGTCTGTCTTAGAGGTGCTCTAGCCCTCTGGTCATCCTCATGGCCCTTCTCTCAAGATGTTTCAGTGCGTCCATGTCCTTCTTGTAATAGGGGCTCCAGAACTGGGTGCTGTACTCCAGGTGGGGTCTCAGAAGAGTGGAGTAGAGGGGGAGAATCACCTCCCTCGACCTGCTAGTCATGCTTCTCTTGAGGCAGCCCAGAATATGATTGGCCTTTTTGGCTGGAAGTGCACACTGATGGCTCATGTTGAGCTTCCCATCCACCAGTACCCCCAAGTCCTTTTCTTCAGGGCTTCTCTCAAGCCAGCCACTGCCCAGCCTACATTGGTGCTTGGATTGCGTCAAGCCAGATGGAGGACCTTGCACTTTGCCTTGTTGAACTTCATGGGCCAACATCTCCAGCCTGTCAATGTCCCTCTAGATGGCATCCCTTCCCTCCAGCATGTCAGCTGCCCCACACAGCTTGGTGTCATCCACAGACTTGCTGAGGGTGCACTCAATGCCGCTGTCCGTGTCGCTGACAAAGATGTTAAACAAGACTGGTCCCGGTACTGATCCTTGAGGGCCTCCACTTGTCACTGGCCTCCAGTTGGACATAGACTCATTGACAGCCACCAAGCCAGTTCTTTATCCACTGAACTGTCCATCCATCAAACCCATATTTCACCAGCCTGGAGACCAGGATGTCATTCAGGACAGTATCAAAGGCTTTGCTCAGGTCCAGGTAAATGACGTCAGTTGCTCTTCCCCTGTCTATTGATGTTGTGACCTTCTCATAGAATGCCACCAAGTTTGTCAGGCACAATTTGCCCTCGGTGAAGCCATGTTGGTTATAGCCAATCACTTCATCGTTATTCACCTGCCACATCAGTGCCTCCAGGAGGATTCGCTCCATGATCTTACCAGGCACAGAGGTGAGACTGACTGGCCTGTAGTTCCCTGGTTCATCCGCCTTTCCCTTTTTGAATATGGGGGTTATATTTCCCCTTTTCCAGTCATTGGGGACTTCACCAGACTGACATGACTTTTGGAATATGATAGAGAGCAGTTTAGCAACCTCATCCTCCAGTTCCCTCAGCACGCATGGGTGTATCCCACTGGGTTCCATAGACGTGCACTTTCAGGTTCATCAGATCGCCAGAAACCTGATCTTCACTTGCAATGGGCAGTTCTTTCATCCAACCCCTGCCATTATCTTCTGTGACTCTGGGTGTGTGGCTGGAGCCCTTGCCAGTGAAGACTGAGGAAAAGTTGTTGAGAACCTCAGCCTTGTCAAAATCATTTGTCACCAGTTCACCTGTTTCCTTTCTGAGGGGCCCCACATCTTCCCTAGTCTTCTTCTTACCATTAATATACTTATAGACATTTTTGCTGTTTCACTTGATCTCCCTGGCTAGATTTAATTCTGAGCTTTAACTTTTCTAATCAGGTCTCTTGCTGCTTGGGCAGCTTTCTTGTATGATAACCATTCTAGTCGTCCTTTCTTCTACTTCTTGTAATGTTTCTATTTGCGTGACAATGTGTCCAGGAGCTCCTTGCTCATCCAGGCAGGTCTCCTAGCATTCTTTCCTGCTTTCCTCTGTCTCAGTATACTTGCTCCTGGACACGGAGAAGGTGATCCTTGAATACAGACCAGCAGTCCTGGGTCCCCCTTCCCTCTAGGGCTTTGTCACAAGGTACTTTGTCCAGCAGATCCCTGAAGCAATCAAAGTCAGCATGCCTAAAGTCCAGGGTCATAAGCCTGGAATATGTCCTCCTGGTTGCCCTGAGGATTTTCAATTCTATCACTCATGATCACTGCAGCCAAGGTTATCCCTGAGCCTCATGTTGGTCATCAGCCCTTGCCTGCTGGCAAGAACAAGGTCCAGCATAGCACCTTTTCTTGTTGGTTCCTCTACCATTTGGAGGTGGAAGTTGTCATTTACACATTCCTGGAACATCCTGGACTGCTGGTGCCTTGCTGTGTTGTCCTGCCAGCAGATGTCAGGGTTACCCATGAGGACCAGGGCCTGTGAACATGAAGCCACTTCTATCTGCCTATGGAAGTCCTTATCTGCCTGGCTCTGCTGGTCAGGTGGCCTGTAGCAGACCCCTACTGTAACATCACCTTCCCCTGTCTTCCCTTTAATTTTAACCCATGCACTCTCAACCAGCTCATCGTCCTTCCCCATATGGAACTCCACTGATTCTAGCTGGTCATTATCTAGAGGGCAACACCTCCTCCCCTTGTACCCTGCCTGTCCTTCCTAAAGAGCTTGAATCCATCTATCTCTGTGTTCCAGTCATGGGAATTATCCCACCAAGTTTCAGTAATAACCACTATGTCATGGCTTTCCAGCAGTACAGTGGCCCTTAATTCATCCTGTTTATTGCCCAAGCTGCGTGCACTCTCACAGAGGCACTTCAGCTGGGCTGGCCATGTCACCCTCTTGTGCAAATCCCCCTTGAGTTCCTTGAGGTGTCCCAGTGCATTGTCCCTGGCTTGCCTCAGAGCAACTAGTTGATGACACTGGGAGTAATGGCCCTTCAGCTCCTCTCTGATGCTGGATCTGGGTGTAAGCACCCCATTGCCCTTCACAGCTGGCTAGAGTGGTCTCCAGTTACCACACATAAGTCTGACTGCTGCAGCCACACCTTTGCTCTGCACAATTGGCATGGACAATGTCACTCCCCATCACAAGTAGAAGGAAGTTTTTAAGGGCTTAGGAGGTTTCTTTTAAGCCTTAGTGATTTTTTTAAGAATAGTATACTTACCCTTCATAGTGTTTATTGGGCTTGGCTGCTTGCCCTAATTTCTAAAAAAAAGACAACTCTGAATTTGTTATTTTTTAATATTGTGAATGAGGCAGAATTTTCATCCAATTAAATTTCTGTCATAAAAGTCAAAGTGCTCACCCATTCCGTTATTCTTGTAAGTATTTATTAGTGTTTAATAAATGTCAAGCCTGGAATATGGAGTGAGATAATGAGGCTTTTATTTCAAACCTGTTTTAAGAGCTACTGATTTCCCACTCATGGTAAGATCTCACTCTTTAGCAATTGTATTTGTACCTGATTCTGCAAACACATGAGCACAGCTGTTACCTGGTGCAAACAGGCAGCTTCATCTTGTGCAATATAGTCATCAGTCCCACTGCTTGCTAGACTACAGCTTTATTTTGTTTTTGCTGAAGGTTTCTCATGGTCACATCACACGTGTTCCTTGTGCATGCCAGATGTACACCCTATTAGAACGGCAAATCCTACTTCTTTTTGTTTGGTTTGGTTTGGGGTCTTTTTCCATCTGCTCCATGTACAACCTAATCCTCACAGGTAACAGACAGGCTGGATAAAGTGTCAAAATTTTTTTTAGAAAAAATCAGATATTTTTTTTAAAGTGTTTTGAAGTTATTAATACATAAATATTCACTAATATTTTTTGTGGAATACAAGTAGAAAGGATGCTATAGTACTCAGGATCGTTTTTTGGGTAAACAAAGACTTCATCTCTACACAACGTTCACAAATTATATTTTCATTGGGAATGGAGAGCTCAAAAATCTGTCCAGAGATGGTGTTTCAGCAGCTAGTCTGACTTACACAGGAATCATTCTGCTGGAAGAGCCTTAAAAGTATCCCAAGTGCTTGAGATAAGCACCTGAATTTTCTGGTCATTCTTTGATACATATCCAAACTTCTTGAGATTATGAAGCTAGGCTGCAAATAGAGTAGCTATACTCTGCTTTGTGTGTTGTTTCTGTTTCTTCCTGCTTCAGTCTAAACCAGAAGCAAACATTAAAATAACAATTATCTCAGGCAAGCCTGCCAAATTTTCTTGTTTTCCCAGGAGCTTGGTGATTTTCACCTCTTTATATGGGTCTAGCGGAAGCCCCAGCTACATGATGCTGCTTCTAATGACTGGCTTTAAAATTGGCATGGAAGGGCAGATGCAGCCATGATTCCACACATGGTCAGATAATGACTGCTGCGCTCTGGAAAAGAGCAATACCTCACTGCAACAGTTAAAGAGTTGCTGCCGGTTTGTATTCATCAAACTAGTAGGAAACAGAACTTTTTATATAATGGATGTGAACCTGATTATGATTCTGCAATTACTATGCTTTTCTAAGCAAGTTTTCATGTTTGAATGGTTTCTTATTACTTCTAACTTCTATGTTGTTGTGGGAAAGGTCCACAGAGGTTATTTATTAAAATAAGAAATATTGCTTTCTTCCATATGAGGATGAGCAATTCCAAGCCAGGGAAAACAAAGGTCAACACAAAGGCAGCACAGAGCATCTGGTGACAAAGTCCTTTGCTTTAAAATAAATAATTAAATAAACATCCTTTCAACTCAATGTTTTGTTTTTTTTTCCAACAATAGATGGGACAAAACAAGAGGCAGATAATTGCTGTTTGGTTTAGCTATTTCTTTTTCATCTTTAGTGACTCTGAGATGGTCAGCTAATCAAACTAGTGTTGATGTTTTCCCTTTGGTCAGCCTGGGAAAACAAATGCCCTGAAATTTTAATGTTGTCTCTCTGCTTTTAACTAGTGCTTGACTGATGTTGAGAAGACTAAATATATGTAAAGTACTGCATTTCTGTATTTCTGTGCCATGTGTCCTGAATACACCAGGTATCTTTTTGAAAATCGGTCGTTTTTTGCAGAAAAGCAGGCCTTCACATTCCCCAGACAGTCATTTTTTTCTCAGAGTGCAAGGGTTGTGCTTTGGCTAGGTTTGTGGAAAGACCCTGGGTAGTGCTCTAGGCACTCTGTCTTCTTTGGCTGAGCATTTAAGGCCAGACTCATCCTCCTTCAACTAAATTGCTGATTTTGCTAAATTCCTGAAACTTACTTGGGCTTTTACCACCCTTCTTAATATCACATCCATACCTATCATTGTTGCAATGTCACCACGTGCTGCAGCAATGGAAACTTGCTGTGTAGGCAGGCATCTGGATGTTCACCTCTGTGTTGGTCTTATGTGTTAATAGTAAGAATGACAAAAAGCTGACTATCCTGCAGCAGTCTGAAGAACAATAGCTAAAAAACTTCCTGGTATAGATGTGTACTGTCAAGAAGGCACTCAGGAGTCAAATTTCCAAAGTAATGAATTAGGAATATGTGCACTAGGTTGTGGAAGCAGAACCAAATGTAGTTCAGTTGATGATTTAATAATTTAGCAGTTTGGTTACAATATAATTGCTTCACTCTCCCTCTTTAAAATCCAGGTGAAAACATTTTGATTCACAGCTGGTGTGTGCATGATGATGGCAAAAAGCAGTAAGTCATTAAGCTGCAGATACTTGCTTGTATTGATTGCCTGTGTCCCACTGTTCAGAGCCTGAACAGTGAGAAGCAGTGTGATTGGGGAGTGAGTTTGCAGTACTCTAGCTGTTTGCTCTGCACTGTTTCCCAGTGGCATATACATAGTGACTATTATGCTTGAAATTTTCAAAGTGGAGAAAACTACTTCACACAAAGGTGTATTTACATTGCTGTATTAATACCTGTGAGTGGTATCAGAAGAGAGTTGCTAAAAAATTTCAGTCTAGTATACTAACATTTCTTCACTTAGGAATGACTCCATGCACTAAATTATTGGCAGCCTATTGTTTCAAAAGCAGGACGGATAAATATCATGTGCATTTGGACAATCTGAAAAAAAAAAAAAGAAACATGATCCCAGCTGATATTAAGCATCATCCATAGGCAGTGTCTCAGTGAGATGCATATTATATAACTTGATTAATAATTGATTCTTTTCTTGTGTTATGAGCAAACCATACAATGGACACATATTCAGACCTCTCCTGCAGCCAGGTTATTATCCTTAGGTTTTGATTGTGGATAAGAATACCCAGAATCTTATCATTTTAATTTGTACTACATATTCTCTTTTATTCATCTCACATATTATGAAAATCGATGAAGTATTGAATTTTAATAATGTGCATTTGTATCCACTCTCCCAGAAATTATTGAGTTGTTGTCCAAGATTGGTCTGTCACTAATGCACATAAAATTACACTGGAACATGGACCTTACACAGGCATAGCTCCAGGTAGTGCAGAATAGTGTGGCTTTGAAAGGATACAGTATAATCCTTCTTCAGGAAAGTGAGCTGAGTGTGAAACTGTATGTTTCATGTATGGAGTTTATCTCTCCTTACTTAACCTTGTACTAATTCTGCATCCCCCAAGCGCAAGGGCTGTATTTTTATTCAGTCATGCCTTCAAGCTAAGGAGAGGGAACACTTATTCTATTTGCTCACATCCATTTTAATATTTTTATAGGATAATAACAATCTTTGTCTGAACAAATGTTTTTAAATCTACTAGAGTACAAGCCTATTAATTAAATTCCCACAAATGGGGATGGTCAGGCAGACAGGTAGGCTGTTACTCTAGAAGAGGCTTGTCCTCAGTATTATCAATGTCCACTCATTCCAAGAAAGCAACCCCCATGCAACAACAGCTCTAGCTCACCTGCCTTTGCTCACCAAAATAAACACAGATTCAGACAACTAGGACCTACTATATTTAAGTGCATAACCTTTAACTATGAGCTAACCCTTTATCAGCAACGAAAATGCAGTTTTGGAGATGCAGCTTGAGCTAAAGGTAAAAAAACCCCAACAAAACAAACAAACACAAACAACAAAACCACAAACAAAATGCTCCAAAATAATTAAAACCCAAACAAAACAAAAACAAACAAACAAACAAACAAAACCAACCAGAAAAATCCCCACATCCTTCTCATTTCCACATTTAGGAAGCCCACATTCAGGAGTATGATCTGCTCCACTGCTCTGTGCAGCAGTATTCACTTTAGCCCATTATACTGGTGTTTTTGCAGAAGACCCATCTGAATCTGGTGAAACTATCAGAGGCAATTGCCATATCCTGATAGCTGCCTGCAGAGTGTGGTGGTTACAGAGGTTGACTTATCCATCCATCCATCCATCCATCCATCCATCCATCCTAGGTCTTGCTGGGAGAGACTGAGGAGCAGTGACAAGGCAACATTTGACAACATACAAATTTAAAAATAACATTAAGATATGCCCATTAAAACTTTGAAGAGTCAATTATTTTCTTTCTGAAAAGAAATCAAAGTCTACCATTGAACATAAGGTCTTTTAAAAAGCATTCATAAGGGTTTACCACAAAATATACTGTCTCCTAAAAAACAGTCTCAAAGTCTTGCTGTTCCCCAAAGATATTTTCCTTTATTAAGTACACTTGTATTATTGATGTTTTCACATATTTTGATAATACTGCCTTTGTGGTCGAGAGAGGTATTTATGTACTCCCATAGCATACTGAGCAGCTTCTCGATGAATCATTTTCCTCTCTTTCTTTGAAATACCAAAGAGTCATTATGACAGGGAAAGTGATGAATTCAATTTGTCCTTCATGTTCAAGGCTGCACAGTAAGTTGTGGTACAGTTAGTCACTATAGTGAGGAGACAGCAAGCACATCAGGGTGTTTTGCAATTACCCTCTTAGAGTTAGTAATTGTACTTCTTGTCCTCTAAATGTCAGTTAACTGTCTTTTCAAAAGAATTCACTCTTTTTTTAATTGCTTCCACCACTTCCTCTTCTTTTTGCCCTGACTACTTTGCACTGATCACTTGTGTTTAGCATAGTTTGCGCAGACCCAATATTACAAGAGGGTCTGTAATGTTGTATAGTTCTGTGTTTCTTCAAAAGATCCTTTTATGCAGCATCATTACCTATAAATCTCTGCAAAATAGCCATAAAAGATTTTAGTCTGTCATAGCAGGGAAGGGGAACTTTTAAATTTTTAACAATCATGCTGCTATTTAGCCTGAATATGAAGTAGTCAGGTCAAGCAGCTAGCACTTACTAGAAATTTCAGCCCTGGAGTCATTCAAGGTCAGGCTTGATGGGGCTCTGAGCAACCTGCCCTAGGTAGAGGTGTCCCTACTTGTGTAGGAAGGTTGGACCAGTCGACCTCTAGAGGTCCCTTCCAGACTAAAACTTTCTATGATTCTATGACATTGCTTCATATATATATAATACCTACATCGCCTTTTAGTGACTGGCTTTTACTCTGGCCTAGCCCTTCCTTTAGTCCCAGAACAATTCCAGGCAGTAACACTTTCAAAGTGATGTGCTAGGGCATAAGCTCCAACTTGCAGTTTCCAGAACAACCCAGAAACTATAGCAGGTGGGAGCATTCATGAATAAATGTGACTCAGCTAACACCAGCTACTGTGGCCAAGTCTAAGACAAAGACAATTGCCTCAAGTCATATGAGGTAAAAATATTAATGATGAAGATGGTGATGATGATGATGATGATGATGATGATGATGAAGCCAATTTGGTCTAGAGGAGTAAATACACAAAATCCAAAGCCATCCATGGAAACAGACCAATAAATCAAATTATATTGTGGAAAAGTACATAGCAGCAGTACAGCACAGTAAAGTGCACATGTAGAGGATCAGTGGCCATTGATATGGGGACATACCACAGGGCTTCCTACCTGAACTTTCCACTTTTGCATCTGTGCTACCAATTAAAGTTCAGCCGAGGAGAAGATGCAGCACAGTGACCTTTTGCAGATGTGAAACATGCTGTGACTGGGAATAATGACTGAGGATAAGAAATCATTATGGCAAGCTGCTGAACTGAATGACATTGCATCATATTCATAATTCAAATGTATGTTGTGGAGGCAGAGTAAACACCTGAAAGATCTAAAATGGAATAGAAGAAATCTATCACTTATTCATTATACTTTCAGGTAGATAAAATTATATTACTGAAAGCTACACAGTATGTACATGTTATCATCGATCAGTACTAAATGCAAGGTGAGACAAAAAGAGCTCAGTGAAGCAAAGTTAGTTGCTGAGCCAAGTTGCTGTATCAATACCCACACGTACGTACACGGTCCCTCAGAATCACTTTTTTTTTTAGAGTTTTCTTTTAGTACTGAAATCTTACATACTGAAATGACTCCTTTAAGTTTATATTCAGTTTAAAAACTGGAATCGCATAATTTTTGTAATATGTGCCTATAATAGATGTATCTATAATCTGGTTATCTATGGCATGTATGTGTTCAAAGTACATTGGAGAAGCTACGCATCGAGGGTGGGTTCTTTTGTATATGATTTTTGCTTTTGTAATACTAAAACTGCAGTCATATCTATGATGAAAATCTACTGTCAAAAAAGTGCATAACACTGATATGATTGGGGTTTTTGGGTTTGGGTTTTCTTTGGTTTGGTTTGGGTTTTTTTTAATTTATGAGAGATACTCATTAAGGTTTCTGAGCAATTAGGTCAAGTTTAGATGCTTCTTGATATTACACTCCTGATTAACTAAAAGATGGTAATTTATACTTCTGTTTGCAATATAAATGGTTCACACAGCATTCTCAGTAAAGCAGAAATGTTGACTTTCTCTCTGTTGGAGAAACAGTTGGGAAGTTCTCTTTGGAAAAGGAAGCATACCTTCCCTAAAGTGACATCATCCCCTTAAGTGACCTTGTTCATTTGAACCACAAACAGGAACAAGGAATAGTATGCTAGTCTCTCAGTAGGCAAGGACATTACAGAAGGAATTTACTGCCTAGATTTTGCCAAGGGCAGTGAGGAAGCAAGGCTTGCGGTTGTTTGAAGCATGGTGAAATTTTGACACAGTGCCTTCCTAGAGGGCATATCCCACCATAAGTAGTTGTGAGCCTTTTTTTGCAAAAGTTATTTTAAAGGTGGGAATAAATGGAGAGGTAAATTACAACTCCATTTTCAGCTATGGTTTCTCTTATTTTTGCAACATTCTAAGAGAAATCAAGGGAAGGTGTTTGTGTACCAAGTCTCTCTGATACAATGGTGTTGCAGACACCCCATGTCATTCCTGCAGAGTTTTCTTCTGTTTTTTGGTTGGGTTCTTTTGTTTGTTTCAGTGGCTACTTTTGAAGGGCAATGAGCTTGGCTCATTTAATGATGAAATCCAGACTCTTTCAGATCTGCAGGCTTCTCTCAGGAACAAAATCTATGCAGTATAGTTTGCATGTTAGAAAAATCTCACTGGGAACCCACCCTTACCCTGACTCCTCATTGCTTTGACTGGAAGCTCAGTCAGAGTCATCAGTCAGATAAAAGACCATACTAAATATCTTCCAACTGACTCTGGAAAGTCTAGTATGGTAAGTTAAGTGGTAATAAAGCACTTCAGATTGTCCTTCGGATGTTTTTGAAAGTAAATATATTCCTAGCTGGAATCATTGTTTCCATGGTAAGTGATTTTCTGGGGCTTAATACATTGTCCTATCTTTTCTGACTTTGCAGACAAGCTTACCACAGGGGTAAAGAAGCTAGCATATATGTTTAG
>JAAGNO010162808.1:0-10445 GCA_033439905.1 Ceryle rudis
TCTGGGGGTGGTAGAGGAACAGACGCCTCGATTGTGCAGGGAGTTGTGACATCACAGGTGGATGATCTGGAGGCTGGTCAGGAGCAGAGCCCAAGTTTGTGCAGGGGGTTGTGATGTCACAGTTGTATGACCAGGAGATGGGACAAGGGAATAGATCTGGGTTGTGCAGGGGTTTTGTGATGTCTAAGATGGGTGGTCTGGAGGTGTGACAGGAGTTTAGCCCTGGGATTCACAGGGTGTTGTGCAGGGGGTTGTGATGTCACAGGTGGATATTCTTGTTATGGAACAGGAGCAGAGCCGTGGCTTGTGCAGGGGATTGTGACGTCACAGGTGGATTATCTAGAGGTGGGACAGTAGCAGAACCCTCCGCTGTGCAGGGGATTGTGACATCATAAGTGGATGATCTGGAGGTGGGACAGGAGCAGAGCCCTGGTTTGTGCAGGGTGTTGTGACATCAAAGGTCGATGGTCTGGAGGTGGGAAAGGAGCAGAGCCCTGGATTGTGCAGGGGGTTGTGAAATCACAGGTGGGTGATCTAGAGACATGAATGGAGCAAAACCGTGTATTATGCAGGGAAATGTGACGTCACATGTGGGAGATCTGGAGACAGGACAGGAGCAGCGCCCTGGGATATACAGGTGTTTGTGACGTCACAGATGGTTGATCTAGAGGTGGGACAGGAGCAAAGCACTGGGTTGTGCAGGGGATTGTGATGTCACAGCTTGTTGGTCTGGAGGTGAGACAGGAGCAGAGGCGTGTGATATGCAGGGGGTTGTGACATCACCACTGGATGATCTGTAGGTGGAACTGGAGCAGAGCCCTGGGTTGTGCAGTTGATTGTGATGTCCCAGGTTGTTGATCTGGAGGTGGCACAGGATCTGAGGCGTGGGTTATGCAAGGGTGTGACGACACCACTGCATAATCTGGAGTTGGAACAGGAGTAGAGCCCTTGTATACGCAGGGGATTGTTATGTCAATAGAGAATGATCTAGAGGTGGGACAGGAGCAGAGTTCTGGGTTGTGCAGGAGGTTCTGGCATCACAGGTGGATGATAAGGAAATTGACAGAACCAGAGCCCTAGGTTATGCCAGGGGTGTTGAAGTCTCAGGAGGATGACCTGGACATGGCAGAGGAGCAGAGACCTGGTTGGTACAGGGGGTTGTGATATCATAGGCGGATGATGTGGATATGGGACAGGAGCAGACTCCTGGGTTGTGCAGGGGGTTTTGATATCCCCTGTGGATGATGTGTAGGTGGGACAGGAGAAGTGCCCTGATTTGTACATGGGATTGTGACATCATAGGTGAATGATCTAGTGGTAGGACAGGAGCAGAGCCATGGGTTGTGTAGGGGGTTCTGAAGCCACCTGGGGATGATCTGGACGTGGAACAGGAACAGAGCCCTGGTTTCTGCATGGGATTGTGACGTCACCCCGGGATGATCTGCAGAAGGGTCAGGAGCAGGGCCCTGGGATGTACAGGGAGTTGTGACGTGACAGATGAATGATCTGCTGGTGGGAGAGGAGCAGAGCCTTGGGTTGAACAGGGTCTACTGACATCACAGGTTGATGATCTGGAGGTGGAACTGGAAGAGAGCCGTGGGTTGTCCAGGGGATTGTGACCTCACAGTTGGATGATCTAGAGGTGGAATAACAGCAGAGCCCTGGATTGTGCAGGGGGTTTTGATGTCACCTGGGAATGATCTCGTGGTGTGATAGGACCAGATCCCAGGTTTCTGCAGGGGGTTGCGACATCACACCGGGATGGTCTCTAAATGGGACAGGAGCAGAGCTGCGGGTTATGCGTAGGATTGTGACATCACTGGTTGGTGATCTAGATGTGGTATAGGAGCAGACCCCTGGGTTGTGCAGGGGATTGTGACATCACAGGTGGGTGATCTGGAGGAGGGAGAGGAGCAAAGCCATTGGTTATACAGGGGGTTGTGACGTCCCAGTTGGGTGATCAGGAGGTGGGCCAAGAGAGAGCTCTGGCTTGTGCAGAGGTTTGTGATGTCAAAGGTCAACTATCTGGACAGAAACAGTGTACTGGGTTCTGCAGGGGGTTGTGACATCGAGGTGGGTGATCTGGAGGTGGGACAGGAGCAGAGGCCGGGCTTATGCAGGGGGTTGTGAGGTCACCACTGAATGATCTGGAGGTGGGAGAGGAGCAGAGCCCTGGGTTGTTTAGCGTGTTGTGATGTCACGAGAGGATGATCTGGCTGCATGACAGGGGCTGAGCACTGGTTTGTACAGGAGATTGTGATGTCACTACAGGATGATCTGTCAGTGGGATAAGAGCAGAGCCCTGGGCTGTACAGGGAATTCTGTTGTCAATAGAGGATGATCTGGAGGTGGGAAAGGAGCAGAGCCCTGTGTTGTGCAGGGGGTTGTGACATCACAGGTGGGTGTTCTGGAAGTGGGACAGCAGCAGACCTGGGGGTTGTGCAGGGGATTGTGATGTCATAGTTGGATGATCTGGAGGTAGGACAGGAACAGAGCCCTGGGTTATGCAGGGGGTTGTGACGTCACCACTGAATGATCTCGAGTTGGGAAAGGAACAGAGTCCAGGATTATGCAGGGAGTTCTGACGTCACCAGAGGATGATCTGGAGGTCGGACAGCAGTAGAGCCCTGGTTAGTGCATGTGCTGGTGAAGTCACCAGGGAATGATCTGGAGGTCGGAGAGGAGCTGAGCTATGGTTTGTTGAGGGGGTGGTGGTGTCACAGGTGACTGTTCTAGAGTTGGGACAGGATCAGAGAGTTGTTTTGTGCACGGGGTTGTGACGTTACCCCGGATCATCTGTGAATGGGAAAGGAGCAGAGCCGTAGGTTATGCAGGACGTTGTGACGTCACGTGGGTGATCTGGAGATGGGACAGGAGCAGAGCCCTGGGCTGTGCAGGGCATAGTGAAGTCACAGGAAGATGATCTGTAGGTATGACATGAGCAGAGCTCTGGGTTGTGCTGGGTGTTGTTACGTCACAGGTAGATATCCCACAGAGGTGGGATAAGTGCAGAGCCCTGTGATCTGCAGGGGGATGTGATGTCACAGTTGAATGATCTGGAAGTGGGACAGGAGCAGAGCCCTGGATTGTGCACATGGTTATGATGTCACCTGGGAATGATTTGGACATGGGACAGGATAAGAGCCCTGGGTTGTGCAGGTTGTTTTGACGTCACAGGTGGATGATTTCAAGGTGGGAGAGGAGACCCCTGGGCTGCAAAGGGGGTTGTGACGTCACAGGTTCCACCTTCAGGTCATCCACCTGTGATGTCACAACCCCCTTCACAATCCAGGGCCTTGGTCATGTCCCACTTCCAGACCATCCATGTGTGATGTCACAATCCCCTGCACAAGCCAGGGCTCTGCTTCTGTTCCACAATCAGATCATCCACCTGTGACGCCATAGCCCCCTCCACAACGCAGGGCTCTGCTCCTGTCCCAGCACCTGATCATCCTCTGGTGATGTCATAATCCCCTGAAGAACCCTATACATGGCACCAGCCTTGGGATGATCTCCAGATCATCCATCTATGACTTCACAACCCCATGCACAACCCAAGGCTCTGCACCTGTCCCACCTCAGATCACCCACCTGTGATGTCAAAATGACCTGCACAACCAAATGTTCTGCTCCTGTCCCACCTCCAAATAATACACCTGTGATGTCACAACACCCTGCACAACCGAGGGCTCTCCTCCTGTCCCAGCACTAGATCATCCACATGTGACTTCAACATCCCCTATACAGTCCAGGGCTCTGCTCCTGTCGCACCTCCAGATCTTCCCATGGCAACATCACAACCTCCTGCACAATCCAGGGATATATTCTGTCCCACCTCCAGATCACCCACCTGTGACATCACAACCCCCTGCACAACCCAGGGCTCTGCTCCTGTCCCACATCCAGATCATCCAGTGGTGATGTCACAACACCCTTCATAACCCACAGTTCTGCTCCCGTTTCATTTCCAGATCATCCAGTGGTGACATCAAAATCCCCTGCATGACCCAGAGCTCTGCTACTGTCATACCTCCAGATCAGCCACCTGTGATATCACAATACCCCTCACAATTCACAGTTCTACTCCTGTCCCTCCCCCGATCATCCATCTGTAATGTCACAACCCCGCACACAAGCCAGGACTCTGGTCCTGTCCAGGTCAAGATCATCCAGTAGTGATATCACGGTTCCCTCCACAAAGAAGTCCTCTACTCCACTCCCTTCACAAGATCATTCATCTATGATGTCACATCCCCCTGCAAAACCAAGGGCTCTGCTCCTGTCATACGTCCAGATCATCCACCTGTGATGTCACAGCCCCTGAAAAACCCAGGGCTCTGTTCCTGTCCCACCTCCAGATCATCCAGTGGTGACGTGACAGTCTCCTGTACAATGGAGGGTTGTGGTGCTGTCCACCTCACGAAAATCCAGTGGTGACGCCACAATCACCTGCACAAAGAAGGGCTCTGTTCCACTCTCACCTCCAGATCATCCAGCTGTGATGTCAGAACCCCCTGTTTAACCCAGAGCTCTGCTCCTGTCTCACCAGCAGATCATCCAAATCTGACATCACAATCCCATCTACAAACCAGGGCTCTGTTCCTTTCCCTCCTCCATATTATCCTCTTGTGACGTCATAACAATGTGCACAACTAAGGTCTCTGCTCCTGTCACATCTCAAGGTCATGCACCTGTGACATCACAACACCTTGCACATCTCACAGCTGTTCCTGTCCCACCAAATGATCATCCACCTGTGATGACACTACAGCCTACAGAACCCTGGGTTTTGCTCCTGTCCCACCTCCACATCATCTCCTGGTGAAGCCATAACACCCTGCACGACCCAGGACTCTGTTCCTGTTCCACCTCCAGATCATCCAGTGGTGACATCACAATCCCCTTCACAACCAAGGGCTCTGCACGTGTCCCATGTCCAGATCATTCCCAGGTGATATCAAAACCCCCTGCACAACCCACGTCTCTACAACAGCCCTAGCTGCAGATTCTCCACCTGTGACATCACTACCCCCTGTACAGTCCAGGGCTCTTCTCCTATCAACCTCTAGGGCATCTACCTGTGACATCATAACCCCCTACATAACCCAGGGCTCTGCTCATGTTCTATCTCCAGATCATCCAGTGGTGATGTCACAACTATGACATCACAACTCCCTGCATAAACCAATCCTCTGCTCCTGTGCCACCTCCAGATCATCAAACTGTGATGTCACAACCCCCTGCACAACCCAGGTATTTACTCCAGTACAGCTCCAGATCATCCACTGGTGACATCACGACCCTCTGCACAATCCACACTTCTACTCCTTCCTGAACTACAGATTATACACCTGTGAAATCACTACCCCCTACACAGTCCAGGGATCTTCTCCTGTCCCTGTTCTAGATCATTCACCTCTGACGTCACTATCCCCTGCACAAAAAAGGGCTCTTCTCCTGTTTCACCACCAGATCATCCACCTGTTATGTCACAATCCTCTAAACAACCCTGGGCTCTGCTTCTGTCCCATTTACATATCATCCCCTGGTGACGTCACAACCCCCTGCACAATCCACGCCTCTGGTCCTGTCACCTCCAGAACGCCAAGATGTAACATCACAGACCCTGCACAACCCAGTGCTTTGCTCCTGTCCCACCTCTAGATCATCCACCTGTGACATCACAACCCCCTGCACAAACCAGTCCACTGCTTGTGTTGCACCACCAGATCATGCAGCCGTGACGTCACAACCCCTTGCACATCCCAGGACTCTGCTACTTTCCTCCTCATGATTATCCAGTGGTGACATCACAATCACCAAGATAATGCAGGGCTCTACTCCTGTCCTGCCTGCAGATCATCCTCTAGTGATACTACAATCCACTACATAACTGAGGGCTCTGCTCCTGACCCATCTCCAGATCACACCCCTGTGATGTCACAATCCCCTGCACAACACAGTGCTCTCCTCCTGTCCCATATCCAGATCACCCAACCGTGATGTCACAATCCCCTGCATAAACCAGGTCTCTGCTCCTGTCCCATCTCCAGATCATCAACTTGTGTCATCACAACCCACTGCATAACCCATTACTCGGCTCATCTTTGACCACCAGATCATCCTCCTCTGATTTCACAATCCCCCGCATAACCCAGTGCTCTCCTCCTGTTCCATTTACAGATCATAGACCTGTGATGTCAAAAGCCCCTGCAGAAACCAGGGCTTTGCTCCTGTGCCACCTCCAGATCACCAACCTTTCACGTCACAATGCCCTGCACAGCCCACGGTTCTCCTCCTGTCCCACCACCAGATCATCCACCTTTGATGTCACAACCCCTTGCACAACTCAGGGCTCTGCTCCTGTCCCACACCCAGATCACCCACCTGTGACATCACCATCCCCCACATAACCCAGGCCTCTGCTGATGTTACACCTCCAGAGTATCCAGTTGTGACATCACAACCCCCTACACAAGCCAGGGCTCTGCTCCTGTCCCACCTCCAGATCATTCCCAGGTGACGTCATAACCCCCTTCAGAAGCTAGGGCTCTGCTCCTGTACCATTTAAAGATCATCCTGGGGTGACGTCACAATCCCCTGTGGAAACCAGGGCTGTTATGTTACAGCTCCATATCGTCCATCTGTGACATCACAAACCCCTGCAAAGCCCTGGGCTCTGCTCCTGTTCCTCCACCAGTTCATTCCCATGTGACGTCATAACCCCTGCACAACCAACAGCTCTACACCTGTCTCACATCTAGATCATTCAACCGTGATGTTACAACCTCATGCACAACCCAAGGCTCTTCTCCTCTTCCACCTTCAGATCATTCAATGCTTAAGTCACAACCCACTGCATAACGCACACCTCTGCTACTGTGCCACCTGCAGATCATCAACCTTTAACGTCACAATCCCCTGCACAACACAGGGCTCTGCTCCTGTACATCTCCATATCATCCAGTGGTGACATCACAATCACCTGCACAAAGAAGGGCTCTGCTCCACTCCCACCTCCAGATCACAGATCATCCATCTATGATGCCACAACCTCCTGCACAACCAAGAGATCTGCTCCTGTCCTGCCTCCAGATCATCCACTTGTGACATCAGAACCCCCTGCACAAACCAGGGATCTTCTCCTGTCCAACCTCCACTTGCTTCCCTGGTGATGTCGTAACACCCTGCACAACCCAGAGCTCAGCTCCTGTTCCACTACCAGATCACCGACCTGTGACATCACAGTCACAACCTCGCATAGACTAGGGCTCCTTTCTTGTCCCATTTAGACATCATGCCGGGGTGAAGTCACAATCCCCTGCACAACCAAGGGCTCTGCTCCTGTCATACCTCTACATCATCCTCCTGTGACATCACAAGCCCTTGCAGAGAGCAGGGCTCTACTCCTGTCCCACCTCAAGATCAAGCACCTGTGATGTCAAAACCCATGCAGAGAGCAGGGATCTACTCTGCCCCCCCCTCCAGATCATCCACCTGTGACGTCACAACCACCTGTACAGCCGAAGGCACTCCTCCTGTCCCACCTCGAAATCATGCCCTGGTGATGTCATAATGCCCTGCACAATACAGAACTGTGCTCTTGTTCAACCACCAAATCATCCACCTGTGATGTCACAACGCTTTGCACAACCCAGGGCTATGCTTCTGTCACACCTCCAAATCATCCACCTGTGACTTTAGAAACCTGTGCACAACCCAGAGCTCTGTTCCTGTCACGCCTCCAGATCATCCACGTCTGACGTCACAATCCTCTCAGCAGAGAAGGGCTCTGCTGCACTCCCACCTCCAGATAATCAACCTGTGATTTCAAAACTACTTGCACAGTCCAGCATTCTACTGCTGTCCCACCTCCAGATCATCAAACTTTGACATCACAACCCCCTGTATAACACTGTGCTCTGCTCCTGTCCTGCCTCCTGATCATCCACCTATGATGTCACGCCTTGCACAGACCTGGGCTCTGCTTCTGTGACACATAAAGATCATCCAGTGATGATGTCACAATCCTCTGCACAAAGAAGCGCTCTGCTCCACTACGACCTCCAGATCATCCATCTATGATGTCACAACCTCCTGCAGAACCAAGGGGTATGCTCCTATTCTGCCTCCAGGTCACCCAACTGTGGCATCACAATAACCTGCACAACCCAGGGCTCTTCTCTTGTTGCACTTCCAGATTACCCTGTTGTGACATTACTACCCACTGCATGACCCACGCCTCTGCTCCAGTGCCACCTCCAGATCATTCACTTGTGTTGTCACAACACCTTCAACAGACCTGGGCTCTGTCATGGCCCACATCGAAATCATCTACCTGTGATATCACAACCCCCTGCACAACCCAGGCCTTTGCTCCTGTCCCACTTCCAGAGTATCCAGCTATGACGTCACAATCCACTGCACAATCCATGCCTCTGCTCCTGTGCCACCTCCAGATCACCAGCCTGTGACATCACAATCCCCTGTAAAATCCAGGGTTCTGCTCCTGTCTAATTTCTAGATCATCCACCTGTGACGTCACAATCACCTGCACAAACCATGACTCTGCTCCTGTCCACCTCCAGATCATCCTGTGGTGACATCACAATTCCCTGAACAACCCAGAGCTCTGCTCCTGTCCCACCTCCCAATCATCCACTTGTGATGTCATAACCCCCTGCACAATCAAGGGCTCTGCTCCTGTCACACCTCCAGATCAAACTCTAGTGACATCACAACACTCTGCACAACACAGGGCTCTGTTCCTATCATACCTCCAGATCATCCACCTGTGATGTTAAAACCCCCTGTACAGTCCAGAGCTCTGCTCCTGTCCCACCTCCAGATCATCGAATTCTGATGTCACAACGCCTGGAACAACCCAGACCTCTGTTCCTGTCCCACATCCAGATAATCGACATGTGATGTCACAATCCCCTATACAACCCACAGCTCTGCTCCTGTCATACTTCCACCTCATCTACCTGTGAATTCACAAACACTTGCACTGACCTGGGCTCTGCTCCTGTGACACATGAAGATCATCCAGTGATGACGTCACAATCCTCTGCACAAAGAAGCGCTCTGCTCCACTCCCACCTCCAAACCATCCATCTATGACGTCACAACCTCCTGTGCAACCCAGGGGTCTGCTCCTGTACCAACTCCAGATCACTCACCTGTGAAATCACAACCCCTGCATCTATCAGGGCTCTGCTGCACTTCCACCTCCAGATCATCCACCTGTGAACTCAGAACCCCCTGCACAACCCAGGGTTCTGCTCCTGTCCGACCTCCAGATCCCACTCTAGTGAGGACACAACACCTTGCATATCCAAGGGATCATCTCCTGTCCCATCTCCAGATGAAAAAAACAGAAAAACCCAGTGATCTGCTTCTCTCCAACCTCCTGATCATACATCTGTGATGTCACAACCTGCTGCAAAAACCAGGGCTCTGCTCCAGTCCCACATCCAGCTCATCCACCTGTGACATCACAATCCCCTGCACAATCCAGGGCTCTGCTCCTGCCCCACTTCCAGATCATCCCCTGGTGAAGTCACAATACCTTGCACAACCCAGGGCTATGCTCTCCTGTCCCACCTCCAGATCATCCAGCGGTGATGACAGAATCCCCTGCGCAACCCATGCTCTACTCCTGTCTCTAATCCAGAACATCCCTCTGTGATGTCACAATCCCCTTCACAGCCTAGGAATCTGCTCCTGTCTCCACTCCAGATCATCCACCTGTGACGTAACAACACCCTGCACAAACCAGTGCTCTGCCCCTGTCTCAAATCCAGATCATCCATCTTTGACGTTACCATCCCTGCACAATGAGGGCTCTGGTCCTGTCACAGCTCCATATCATACACCTGTGACTTCACAACCCAAAGCACAATTCAGGGCTCTACTCCTAGTCCCACCTCCAGATAAACTTCATCTGACATCGTATCCCTTGCAAAACGCAGGGCTCTGCTCCTCCTCCATCTCCAGTTCACTCAGTTGTGATATCAAAGCCCCCTGCACAACCCAGGATTCTGCTCCTGTCCCATCTCCAGATCATCCACCTTTGAATTCACAATCCTCTTCAAATCCCAAGGCTCTGCTCCTGTATCATCCACCTGTGATGTCACAACATCCTGTAAGACGAAGGACTCTGCACCTGTCTCAAATCAAGATCACCCACCTGTGACGTCAAAACACTCTACACAACCCAGTGATCTGCTGCTGTCCCACATCCATATCATACCCTGGTGAAATCACAACCCCCTGCACAACCCAGGGCTCTACACCTTTTCACCTGAAGATCATGCAGTGGTGACGTCAGTATACCAAGACATAAATGTCTGGTTGTAGTCTTTAAATTTTGAATAGAAGAAACTAACTGTGATAGACTGCTTTGAGTAACCTTGGTTTGTATAGATAAGAGGGGCTAACTA
>JAAGNO010162809.1:0-10439 GCA_033439905.1 Ceryle rudis
GCAAATCCCCAACCTCCCCCGATAAACCCTCCAGCCCCCCCAGTAAGCCCCCAGTGCCCCCCCCAATACCTGCACAGAAGGCCCAGTATCCTCCCCAGACCCCCCATTATCCCCCAGTACCCTTCTAGACGCCCCCAATAACCCTCCCAGATGCCCCATTTTCCCCCTCAATATCCCCCCAATACCCCCAATACTCCCTAGACTCCTCCCAGTACCCCCAATACCCTCCAAGACCACCCAATACCACTCATACCCTCCAGTACACCCAATAACCCCCTAGTACCCCAATATCCTCCTCAGTATCCCCAATATCCCCCCGGTACACCCCAATACCCATCCAGACCCTCAATAGCCCCTCAGTGCCCCCCAGTATCCTCCCCCACACTACCACCTGGCCATTTTAGGGCTCCTGAGGGGTCAGGGAAAGATTTGGGGGGGATTTCAGGTGTTTTAATATATGTGTGTGTGCTAGGACCACCCAGCACCCCCAAAACACCCAAAATTCCCCCCCATATAAAAACCCCGCCCATCTCCACAGGATCCCCCCCCCG
Source organism: Ceryle rudis (assembly GCA_033439905.1). Taxonomy (NCBI): domain Eukaryota; kingdom Metazoa; phylum Chordata; class Aves; order Coraciiformes; family Cerylidae; genus Ceryle; species Ceryle rudis. The sequence continues at coordinate 552 of JAAGNO010162809.1, forward strand.
AACAAAAATGGAATTTCCCAAAATTCCAGGAAATTTGCCCCAAAACCTCAAAATTTCCTCCCAAAATCGAATTTCATTAGAAATTTCACCTGATTTTCACCTTTTCTCCCCCATTCTGCAGTGTTGCTGCTGCTGCTGCTGTTGCTGGTGATGATGAGAACCCCAATACTGGGATGTACTGTTTGGATGGTCACCAGCAGCAACTGGGACACTGACCCTGATGTTACACCCCTCGGATTTGACCGGAGGCTGCTCTCCTGAACTTGCTGTTCAACACAACAATCTATTACAGTTCTGAGGGTGGCTCAGCAAGTGACGCTCCTGCCAAAATTTCCCCCGTTGCTGTTTCCCTGCATGCTTAAAATCACTGGACCCCATGGAAGGAGACTTTTGAGGGTCACTAGACACAACGGGCAGAAAACACCAGAATGTTTTGATGTCTGAGGTGTCCCAGAGTGGAACAAGGCCTGATGAAAGTCAATGGTCCCGGACCCTACAGAGAGTGACCCCAGAGCCAGACCCTTGGAGCTCTCCTGGATGGCAGCGGCTGTGTCCAGCATCTCCCCAGGGAGACGTGTCTCAGGCACAACCTGTGCCAAGGGCCAGGACAGAGTCAGGCTGCTCAGGAGTCTATGGCCACCCACTGAGAATGGCGAAGCACTGCAAGGATTGGCTCTGAGCTTGAGAAGAAGGAACTGGAACTCAAGGCCACCCTGCCTCTCCCCCAGCCACCTCTCTGCCCATCGAGGTGCTGGAACAGACACATTTGCTGTCAGCGGTGGGGGTGGTGATCCATGGGATCCAAATTGCTCTGCCTGTCGGTGTGTTTGGATGTTCCAGGGTTAGATCCCTGCAGAGAGAGAGACACAGGCACTTTAATTTCGGACACCTCGCAGTGAGTCAGTGTGAATCTTGTCACTATGGGAACTGTCATTCAGTCACTGGTTGGATTAGAACATACTCTCTTGAATCACCTTGTTCATTTCTAATTGGCCAATGATGAAGTGCTGCTGGAATCCAGTATTTTCATCACCCTCTCACTGTCATTAAATCTGAAATTGATGCTAAATCATGACCATGTCAGAACCTGCTGCTTATACCATTTTTCATCTATTTTCCCCTGTCCAGGATGCAATGGCCATCTCTAAAGTCATCTTCTCAGATGCAGAATGTCCAGGCAAAGGCCCTTTTGATTATGCTCCACTTTTCTCCTCCCCTTATTCTTTGTTCATTCAAAAGCCTCTCACCTCTGTGGCTCTTTTGAACTTCAGGGAGCAAAAGCTGACCTGTCTTTCAAAAATCTAATGGTCTCCTCAGACAGCTCTTTAACTGTGTTTATATCCATCCTTTTCTATCTACCTTCGGAAAATATTTCTTCTCAGACTCTCCCTTGCAGAGAGGCAACCTTATGAGAAGCAGCTTGTCCTGAGCAGAGGGTTACAGAGGGGGGTTGATTGTTCATGAAGCTTTATCATGTTGTAATTTTGTTTTCTCACAAAGAGGAGAAATTGTTGTGTGCCTGTGTGCAGCCAGTTCCCTGAGGAGAGCAGGTGGGAGCTGGTGCCATGGAGCTGGAACCTCCAGCTGCAGAGAGCAGGGGAGAGTCTGAGGCAAGGAACAGGGATGCCAGTCCCACGTGGCCAAGGCCAAGAATGGGGAGGTTGGGGAGGTGAGGAGCCAAGTTGTCCATAGAGTGTCAGCTGTCAAGGGAGTGCTAGCAGTCCAGATCTCCCAAGGAGATGCCCCTGCATCAGTATCAGTTGGAGAATGCCTCTGTCACCTCTTCTCTAAATAGTGATCAAGTATTCCCTTTCAAATCACTAAAAAAAAAAAAAATTGTTAGTTTCTCCTTAACTATACTATGGAACAGCTCCAATGAGCTATGCAAGTCTTGAAATCTTGAAGACAATAGCAAAAACAATAGCAGCCAGAACCAAAAATTGGAACTTTCTGCCTGGCCGGAGCCCTTGCCCATCAGCTGGTGACACCCATCTCACTTTCCCAGTCTGCCGCACCATGGATATTTATACATTTACTGAGCTCTTTCTTCTTTCAATGGCCTTTCCTTTCATCATGAAGTCATGGGTTCATCATCCTCATTTGGCAAGTTCATTCTGGGAGGCTCTCCCAGTCACTCATCTGGTGAACATTTCATGCAGTGACTTTCTTTAATTCAAACTTTTAGCTTTTGAGTTTCAATTTTTTGTTTGTTTGTTTGTTTCTTCAAAAACATGTTACTTTCTCTCCTAGAAAGGACATTTCTTTCTTCTTTATGGGAGTGTTGAGGACTAGGTCAGATCAAAATACCAACATGGTGTGTGTAGCTATCTGCACCTCTGTGGAGAAGGAGTAGAGGAGATTAGAATCAATTGGTCATAAAATGGTTTGGGTTGGAAGGGATCTGAAGGAGAAACTAGTCCAATGCCCTGCCTGTGGGCATGGACATGATTCACTAGTTCAGGTCGCTCCTGACCTTGGAGACTTCCAGGGATGGAGCATCCCCTTCTCTGGGCAACCTGTCCCACTGTCCTACCACCCTCATCATACAAAATCTCTTCATTCTATCCAATCTAAACCTTCCTTCTTTCACATTAAAGCCATTGCCCCTTGTTCTACCACTACAGGCCTTGGGAGAAAGTCTCACTCAATGTTTCTTGCCCTATGGCCACTATGGTTTCATCTACAAACAAATTGGAGAGTGCCCAGAGTTCACCCTAGGTGGGGTTTGGAGTCCTCAAGCACATGAGAAGAACCGAGAGCCCTGGTCTCACTGGTGTGGAGACGGAGGACTGTTGAGTAGCCTGAGAGTGCTTGAGGAGGGTTCTGGACATGGGGAAGCTTTTCTTCAGAGTGGGAAACAACACGTGAAAGAAAGAATGGCACAAAGTGGAGCTGGGGAGGTCCAGGCTGGACAGGAGAAGAAAGAAATATCACTGTGAGGGCAGTGCTGTGATGTAACACGTCCCCCAGAGGGAGCCTGGATCAGCCCCAGGCTTTGTGTTCCAAGGAGGAGCCAGGGAGGATGGAGAGACACCAGGAAAGGAAGGGGACAGGAAGGTGGGGCAGCCAGCTGGGTGTCTATAGCCTGCAGGGAAAGAGGCGTGGGTGATGGGACACTGTAGGACAGCCTGTGGTGGAGATGGACGGCAGAGGGAGCTTGAAGAGCGAAGAGCCTCTGACAGAGCCAACCTCTTTTTGACATTGGCTCTGGCTGTTGTCTCTGCCACTGCTGCCTGGGAGGAGAGAACTTTGCAGCCTTGGGGCCTCCTTGCTCCTTGTCCATATTCCTTGGGTTGAGAATAGCCCTGAAGGTATATACATATCGCAGGCAGAGAGACAGCAGGAGCGGCTCCAGCACCGACAGGCTCTGTGGTGCCTGCTTCTTTTTCGTTCTTTTTTCCTTTAAACAGGGGGTTTCCTCGACGTGAGGGGATCCAGAGAGACAACGAAGAGCGGCAGTGACAAGTGACGTAGACGGGGGGTGTTGCTGGGAAGCCACAGAAGATTTAAACACGGTGAAACCAGAAGCATTGCCATATCGCAGGCAGAGAGACAGTTACTGCCTCCTTGGCAAAACACTGACAGCAACACGTGCTTGAGGGCTGGGTGCTTATTATTATTATAACAAATAATAATAATAAAAAAACCCCAAACAACTAACCAACACCTACAATAAATCAGTAACGCAGTCCTAGAATAATGGTCTCCACAAGGCAAAAGAAGGCTGTGCTCCTGATGCCCGACAGGATAGAGGTGGCAACTCAGACAGAGCTCCCACAGAAGAACATGATGGTTCAAGTCACAGGATGCAAGGAATGCCTCAGCCTCTCCCTGGCAGCAGGGAGCTGTGCACCATGTGGGCAGGTTGATGATCTGCTCAGACAAGTAGCACAGCTGCAGGGTGAGGTTGAAAGGCTGCAAGCTGAAGTGGAAAGGCTTAGGAGCATCAGGGAGGCTAAGGAGGAGATTGACTGGTGGAGCCAAGCTCTGCCTGCCCTGAGGCTGAACAGGGATCACCCATTAAAAATTAGTGAGGGTCAGGTACCCCCTACATCCTGCACCCATCAGACTGAAGGCAGAAACCTAAAGGAAAAGAGGGAGCAGAGGCAGGTCCATGGTCAGGGCAGCAAGCAAACTACTGCCTTACACCACCCCCTTGTTCCTGCCCGTCGTGGCAGGCATGTTGCCTCAGTTATGCCCTCAACCTCCCAGGTGCCTTTACAGAACAGGTTTGATGCCCTGCAAGTGCAGACAGCCAGTGAGGAAGAAGAATCATCTGGCTTGGAAGTGTTCCCAAAACTAAGGAAGCCCAAACCCAGCATCCAAACATGTCATTGTTATAGGTGACTCCCTCCTGAAGGGAACTGAAGGCCCGATATGCAGACCTGACCCACTTCTAAGGGAGGTCTGCTGTCTCCCTGGGACCAGAGTTAAGGACGTGGTAAGGAAACTTCCTACCCTGATACAACCTACAGATTATTATCCATTACTGACCTTCCAGATAGGCAGTGATGACCTTGAAAGAAGAAAACTGAGGGCTGTCAAGAAAGACTTCAGGGCCTTGGGACAACTGGTTAAGGGAGTGGGAGCACAGGTGGTGTTCTCTTCTATCCCCATAGTTGCGGGTACCCATCCAGAAAGACTGAAGAGGACTATCCAGGTTAATTCATGGCTTTGTGCCTGGTGCCACCAGCAGAACTTTGGGTTTTTTGACCAGGGGTCAACTTACATGAGGCCAGGCCTGCTGGCAGCAGATGGGGTGCGTCTTTCTCAAAGGGGGAGAAGGTTTTTATCACAAGAATTGGCTGGGCTCATTGACCGAGCTTTAAACTAGATTTGAAGGGGGAAAAGGGAAAACCCAGACTCTCTGGATATAAGTCTGGGATGTTTGTGGGGCAGGGTACCAGCTCCACTGCTGTTTCAGGGGAAGTAGGAGACAATGAGCCATCTGAAGGGGAAGATGCAAAATCTGTCAGTGAGCTGGGACCCCCAGTAGAACATGGGAACAATCAAGCAGATGAGGAGGAAGGGGATAATGATACCATCAGGCCTTCATTTCCCAAGAGGAAGTACGATACATCAAGGTTGGAGGGAAGGGGGGGGCTACTAAGGAACTTCAGCGCATTACCCAGCTGTGTCCCCGGGGACACAGCAGCACAGCCAAAATCTGACAGAGATGAGCCAGGGGCTCCTGGGATAGTAACAGCCATCAGGGAAACATCAGGGAAACACCTCAAGGGAATGAATGGGTGTTTCTCTAGAAAGGGAACACGGCCCATCTGAAGCGCCTCAACACGAATGCACGTAGCATGGGCAACAAACAAGAAGAGTTGGAAGCTACTATGCTGCTGGAAGGCTATGCCATAGTGGCCATAACTGAAACCCGGTGGGACAAATCCTACAACTGGAGTGTGGCTATCAGTGGCTAGAAGGTATTCAGAAGGGACAGGAGAGGAAGGAGGGGTGGAGGCATTGCCCTCTATGTTAAGAAATGGATTGATTGTAAGGAAATTTTCCTAAAGAATAGCCACGAGCGAGTCGAAAGCCTATGAATAAGAATTAGGAGCCAAAGCACTAAGGGGAACCTTGTGGTTGGAGTCTACTATAGGCCTCCTGATCAAGGGGAAACTATTGACAAAGCATTCCTACTCCAGCTCCAGGAGGTATCACCCTCACAGGCTCTCATCCTGCTGGGGGACTTCAATCACCCCGACATTTGCTGGAAAAGTAACATGGCCAGCAGTAGGCAGTCAAGGAGGCTCCTGGAGTACCTTGATGAGAACTTCCTGGGACAAGAAATAAACAACCCTACCTGAGGAAATCCAATACTGGATCTAATGGTCACCAGTGCAGGTGAACTGGTCAAGGATCTCAAGATTGGAGGCAGCCTGGGTAGCAGTGACCATACACTGGTGGAGTTTGCACTCCTAAGGGTCACAGATCAGTCAAGGAGTACAGTCAGGACTCTGAACTTCAGAGAGGCAAACTTCCAGCTCTTCAAGGAGTTAATTAACAGAACACCCTGGGAAATGATCCTGAGGGAATAGGGAGCAGAGCAAAGCTGGCAGATCTTCAAAGACACTTTCCATAGAACACAAGAGCTCTCGATCCCTGAGTGTAAGAAATTGAGCAGAAAAGGGAAGAGACCAGCATGGCTGAGTCACGACCTGCTGGTCAAGCTAAAAAGTAAGAGAAAACTGCACAGACGTTGGAAACTGGGACGGGTATCCTGGGAAGAATACAGAGATGCTGCCTGATTGCATAGGCATGAGGTCAGGAAGGCCAAGGCATGGTTTGAACTGAACTTGGCAAGAGACCCAAAAAAATAACAAGAAGGGCTTCTACAGGTACATCAATGAAAAAAAGGAAAGTGAAAGAAAGCATACCCCCCCTGAAGAACGAGAACAGGGAGCTAGTGACAACAGGTGGAGAGAAGGCTGAGGTTCTCAACAACTATTTTTCCTCATTCTACACTGGCAACCTCTCTCCCAACACCTCCCAAGTCAAAAACCTACAAGGCAGGAATCAAGGTGGTGAAGTCACTCCCACTGATTCTGAAAATCAGGTTGGTGACCTCCTGAGGAACCTGAACGTACCTAAGTCTATGGGGCCTGACGAGATGCATCCCAGAGTTGTGAGTGAACTGGCAGATGTAGTCGCCAAGCCACTCTCAATAATATTTGAGAAGTCCTGGCAGTCAGGTGAAGTCCCTAGGGACTGGAAGAAGGGACATGTTACACCTATATTCAAAAAGGGTAGAAAGGAGGACCGTGGGAACTATCGACCTGCCAGCCTCCCCTCTGTGCCTGGGAAGATCATGGAGCAGGTTCTCCTGGAAGGCCTGATAAGGCACATGGAGGACAGGGAGGTGATCAAGGACAGCCAGAGTGGCTTCACTAAGGGGAAATCCTGCCTGACAAACCTAGTGGCTCTCTACGACAGAGTGACTGCATCAGTGGACAAGGGACGACCTGTGGATGTGATCTATCTGGACTTCTGCAAGGCCTTTGACATGGTCCCCCACAGCATCCTACTTGCCAAGTTGGAGAAATACAGATTTGATGGGCTGTTCAGTGGATAAGGAGTTGTCTGGATGGCTGCAGCCAGAGGGTAGTGGGCAATGGCTCAAAGTCCAGATAGAGAGCAGTGACAAGCGGTGTCCCTCAGGGGTCCATACTGGGGCCTGTCTTGTTTAACATTTTTATCAGTGACATAGCCAGTGGGATCGAGGGCACCATCAGCAGGTTTGCAGATGACACCGAGCTGAGTTGTGCTGTCCATACACCAGAGGGACAGGATGTCGTGCAGAGGGACCTGGACAAGCTGGAGAGGTGGGCCCAGGTGAATATCATGAGGTTCAACAAGAGCAAGTGCAAGGTTTTACAACTGGGCTGGAGCAATCCCCACTATCAGGACAAGCTTAGGGAAGATGCAATAGAGAGCAGCCCTGCAGAAAAGGATTTGGGGGTGCTGGTAGATGAGAAGCTGGATGTCAGCAGCCAGTGTGTGCTTGCAGCCCAGAAAACCAATCACATCCTGGGCTGCAGCAAAAGAAGTGTGGCCAGCAGATGGAGAGAGGTGATTCTACTGCTCTTCTCTGCTCTGGTGAGACCTCACCTGGAATACTGTGCCCAGCTCTGGAGCCCTCAGCACAGGAAGGACATGGACCTAATGGAGCGGGGCCAGAGGAGGCCACAAAGATGATCAGGGGGCTGAAGCATCTCTCCTATGAGGACAGGCTGAGGGAGCTGGGATTGTTCAGCCTGGAGAAGGGAAGGCTCTGGAGAGACCTAACAGCCACCTTCCAGTACCTGAAGGGAGCTGACAAAAAGCCTGGAGAGGGCCTGGTTACAAAGGCCTGTAGTGAAAGGACAAGGGGTAATGGTTCTAAATTAGAAAGGAGGGGATCTAGATTAGAAATAAGGAGGAAGTTCTTTACCACGAGAGTGCTGGAGCACTGGAACTGGTTGCCCAGGGAGGTGGTTGAGGCCCCATCCCTGGAGACATTCAAGGTGGGGCTTAACAGAGCTCTGAGCAACCTGCTCTAGTTGAGGATGTCCCTGCTCTCAGCAGGGGGGTTGGACTGGATGACCTCTAGAGGTCACTTCCAACCCAGACATTTCTATGTTTCTAAGTTCTGTACTGAAAGAGGCACTAGGCACTGGAACTGCCCAGTGTGGTGGTGGAGTCACCATCCCTGGAGGTGTTCAAAAAACGTGTAGAAACAGCACTTCAGGACGTGGTTTAGTGTTCACGATAACATTAGATGGAAGGTTGGACAGTTGGACTTGATGGTCTTGGACGTCTTTTCCAACCTTAATGATTCTGGGATTCTGTGGTTCTTGTGCCTGGGGCAGTCTGTCCTGTCAGGCCTGAGTGGAACTCTGATCCAAGTGAGCTGGTGTCTTAAACACTGTGTGAGGAACACCCTGACCTGGACCAGCTGACTGCCTTGCAGTTGGAACAAGGGCCAAAATCTGCCATCTCAGGCAGGAAGGAAGGACACTGGAGGACAAGTGGCCTTGTCCCCTCACCAAGATTTCCAGTGTGTTGCCAGCAGTCCAGGGGTAATGAAATCCAGGGTCTTTGCATCCTGACTCCCTTGTTGGAAAGGGTCAGTGCCGTCCTTCCCCCTCTCACACAGGTGAGGAAGAGTGTTTACCTGTGTGCTTACTATGCAAATTAGCACCACCTCTCCACACTTCCCATGCAAATTGAGGGGTATCTCAGGCAACACCCCTCTCAGCAGAGAATAAAAAGATCTGGAGTCCACCAGTGGGTGCGTGCCCACCACCAAAGACCCCAAGGATGAGAAACAGATGGGAAGGAGCATGGCCCTGGCTTGTGCAGGGGTTTGTGATGTCACAGTTAGGTTAGTAGGAGATGGGGCAGAAGAAGGACCCTGGCTTCTTCAGGGGCTTTTGATATCGCAGGTAGTTAAGTATGAGACAAGGTGGAAGTAGGGTCCCGGCTGTGCAGGGGAATGTGATACAACAGATGGATAAGCAGGAGATGGGGCAGGAGCAGGGACCCAGCTTGTATATTGGTTTGTGATGTCACAGCTCTGTGAGTAGGAGATGGTGCAGGAGCAAGGATCCAGCTTGAGCAGGCTAGGTAATGTCACTGCTCTTTGAATAGGATACAGGGCAGGACAGGCATGTGGCTTGTGCTGAGGGATGTGATGATACAGACAGATGAGCAGGAGATAGGACAGGAGAACTCCTCTGTTTTTTTCACAGATCTTTGATGTCTCAGCTCCATGAGTTGAATTTGGGGCAGGGACCTGTTTTGTTCAGCTGCTTGTGATGTCAAAGGTGGATGAGTAGGAAATGAGCAAGGATTAGGGCCCAGCTTGTGCAGGGGTTTGACATGTCACAAATGAGTAGGACATGGGGCATGAGAAGGGCCTGGCTTGTGCAAAGTTCTGTCATGTCACAGGTGGATAATAAGGAGACTGTGCAGGAGTTTGTGGTGTCACGTGTGAGTTAGCAGGTGGTTGGTCAGGATTAAGGTCCTGGCTTCTACAGCGTTTTTTGATGTCAGAGGTGGATGAGTAGGAGATGTGTCAGGAGAAGGAACCTGTTTGGTGAATGTTTTATGATGTCACAGGTGGATAACTAGAAGATGGGGGATGAGCAGGCCCCTGGTATAGTGTAGGGCATTGAGATGTCACAGATAGATGAGTAGGAGATGAGACACAAGGAGCCCCCTGGATGGTGCAGGGCTTTCTGATGTCACAGGTAGATGAGCAGGTGGTCCATGAGGGATCGAGTCTACCCTTAGTAAATCTGCAGACGACACTGAGTTGGAGGGGACTGTTGATCTCCTGGAAGGCAGGGAGATGCTGCAGAGGGACCTGGACAGGCTGGGTCAGTGGGCTAAGGCCAA
>JAAGNO010162810.1:0-10384 GCA_033439905.1 Ceryle rudis
GTCTTTTGTAGAGAGCACTTGTTATATATGTCTGTGTGTGATTCTGATTATTTTCTTCTTTGTGGATTTGTTTTACACTTAAGTTTCTTAAATGCATGTTGCTTGAAACAGTACTCAGCTGTGACAGATCTATTACATGGTATTGTGAAGCCATTTTAATCCTGTCAGATTTACAATTGTTTGGCCACTGAACCACCAATATTTGTCTTCAAACTCTAGTATTTCAGTGATGAATCAGCCCACATGGCATTTTGTGAAGATAGTCTGAAGGACAAGTTCAGTCACCTAGCTGTTTATGTCCAAGAGAATAACATTCACTTGCCATGCACAGAGTACTGAACTGGACAGCTACATGCTTAATTAAAATTACTAAACAAGTAAAGAGAAAGTATATCCAGGGAAACAGTTACTCTCTTGATGTTGAAGCATAATATATTTTACTGGACAAGCATTTACTGAAGAGTTAGAAAGTGCAATTAAAGAATATCAACTGAGAACATTAATAGAGGAAGATTTCATAAAGCAGAAGGCATAATACAGTAACTTGTGCATCACTGTGCTTACACTTAAAGAACCAGTTGAAGCAAAGGATTGACTATATTTCTTAGTTTTAGAAGCATATTTTCATGTTTGTGACCATTCCTTGAACACACAGTATTAGGTCTGCTTTTCTGTAAGTAGAATACCTTGTAGTTGATCATGGTAATATAACTGAATTTGTGAATACTGCTTACAAAGATCTTTTCACAGATCTGCTTAGAGCACACTGTGCTAGCCTTTGAAGGCATGAGATTATACCATTGCTTATGCAAGAAAATTGAATATATATTTTTTTTTCTCAAGTCACTTCTGTCACAGAGGAGGATGGGTTAATAGTTTGCAAAAAATGGTAAGATAGCAAAAAACTTGCTCTTTTTAAAGACACGGTAAAAACCTTGACTTAGCTGTGCACTGAGAGTTATCTTGAAGCAAAATTAATTCTTCTTGCCTAGAATTTTTCACAAAGGAATCAGACTCTGTATTTTGGACTTCTCTTGTGAGTGGACAGGTTGGGGGTAGAGATTCTGAAGTAGTAGCTGGCAAAAAAAAAAAAAAAAAAAAAAAAAAAAAGACTGATTTTTACTGTGCGTATGTCTACTGAATTAGCAGTTGTTTTCTCTCAACCACAAGTTATAAGGGGAACCTTTAGTTAGTCATAGTGTTGACTGTAGTTGTGGCAACACAGTGAAATACATCTAGATATTAATGTGAAGAAATCCTTTCATTTTGATGAATTCCACTCAGTAGTCAATGAAGACATCAAAACCAGTAGTGTTGTTTTAGGACCATTTTCCAGTATTTTATATTGTGAAAATGGTTTTTTGACAAAGGTTTTAGTGCTGGGGTTTTTTTCAATCACCAGAACTTCCATTTGAAGAAGATTTTTTTTTAAGCACCTAATTAGGCTTTCTTTCAAAGAAGGAGACTAAAGTGTGACTGTCATTTAGAAATAATAAACCAGCAAAGCTGAGAATGGCTGCGTTCAGACCTAGTCTTCTTGCATATCAGAACAATTGAAAAGATAATAATCTGAGCCTCCTCAGAGCTGCTGAGAAGAAATGCAGAATCCTCATAGCTGCTAGTTTTGCTTTCAATAGATAGTTTATATTTAGAAAGGCAAGACAAAGAATGTAGAACAGAAGGAAAGGGTTTTTATGTGCCCCAAGGAGCGTGCTCCCTCTCTAGGCTGAATAGGTGCTAAAAGGAAACCCCATCTTTGTTAGGCATTGTGTAGATAGTTACCCAATGCAGATGAAGTAATTTTTAAGTTTTGCTTTTTTATATTTCTTGTCCTTATTGTATAGGTAGAAAGACTTATTATATAGGCTGAGAGATTTGGATGAAGGATAGATAGATTTATCTCTTTGTTTCCTCAGATTTAGAGTTAATTTCTTTCTGAATTTGACTGTAAATTTTTGCCTGGAGTGAAAAAATATTCCAAAGAAAGTTCTCCTGGTTTGGGCTTTTTTCATGTTTTTTCAGGTTTTTTTTCAGTTTACCAGACTAACATTTTCTTTTATAGATGTATCACGGGAGAAAACTCCTTGACAATCTCTGCTGTGGTCTATGCTATAAATAGGCTAGCTGTTAGTGCATCTGTTCTCACCCCAGGTTTTGCACTTAAAATACTTCTGTATTTATTAATTTATACCTCACACTTGTGACACAAGGTGTATGTTTTATGTTACAATATGGTTTATTATGCTGTGCTAGCTGTACAAAGAAAACAATAAAAAAAAGTGAAGTGTTTAAATACCTAGTAAAGGGCTTTCTTCTTCCCTTTTAATAGAAAAAATAAATTTGAGTGCTATCTATGATCATTTAACACCTTTCATCCTTCTTAAGTGTGTTTCTTAGATTGTACTCGTTACCTACATAACTGCATGAAATTTCTTCTAAAATAAGAAATTGTTATTTATTTTTTATTTGTTTTATGAAATAATTTATTTTGTATGTTGTTTATTATTTGAACTTGTTTTAGACATTAGAACTACCTGTCATCTTTACTCTGACATGTCAGTTTCTGATGTGCCAGCATAGTTAATGTCAGTGGAAAACCAGTATATTTCCTGAAGAATTTAGATGATGCTTTGCAGGGCAGTTGCCATAAATCCATGCAAATTTTCCAGCTTTCACTTCTTCAGTTATTTCCAGTAGTCATTATTGGTTGACCATTATTAACTACTTCATTACTGTCCCATTTATTAACAGCTTCATTATTGTTTCTGCATCTGCATCTGTCCTCTCCCTTCCCTTCCACACCAGCTCATACCAGACAGCATATGTACCCTGTTTGTGTATGCTGTAACACTGTATTCTGTTCCACAAAACACATGGAAAAATATTCAAATTTCAGCCCTTGGTGTTTAGAGAAAGCCACAAGTCTTGCAGAAAAGGGGTCATACAGAGTTCAGAATCATTTCTGGAGCCAGTTGGTAAGGGCAAAGGCAACTGACCACATCAAACAGGAGCATCTGGTTCTGTTGTAAAGCTGACTGGAGTATTAGCTTAGTTGTAAGGGACCTAAACTTACATTCCTCTGTCTAAGCCCCTGCAGGGCCTGAAGCTTGTTGATTGAGAAGCCTTCAGCTGAGCACAACACTTAAAAGAATGAATGTATGTGGTGGGTGCACTGTCAAGTGAGGTGTCCCCTGAAGTTCCTCTTTACACCTGTCCAAATTTAAATAACTAAGGCATTTTAAGATATGGTAAGGGTACAGAAAGAGCGGTGAGATACTCTGGTTCGTTTACCTGAAGCTGAAAAAATGAGTGTTGTCCAAAATTTGTTTAGTAGATTGGCCACAGGAAATGACAATTATGTTTCCTACAAATGCAAAAGTCTGTGTGTAAATTAGGCTGCAGCAGTTCTTTGTTTCATTATGTCATTTCAGAATGCCTATTTATTGTTCTGTCTTGTAAACTGCACAATATATTATTGTTCTCTTCATTTTGATGTGTTTTATCTACTTGGTAGTATTGGAGAATGTCAACTGTATTTGTAAAGAATCTCCTTGAAAAGGCATCATTATAGTTCCAGTAAACCTATTATTGCAATTTCACCACTAAACACCCTCAATTTTATTGCTGGAAAATTTTTCTAGTCTTTATTATTAATTCTGAGTAGCAGACGCGTTGCCACAGTCTGCATACCTTTTCTAATATACCTCTCCTAGTATCTGTGTGTGTCCTGGTTTCTCTATGTAAACACCTAGGGAAATAATGCAATAATACAGCTATAATGTGGCACCTACCATAGAGATTTGACCCCTGCCTTTTGAGAAAATATTAGCAGAGTATGAAAAATATTCAAAAGGAATGTGCTAGAGCAAAATGTTTATTGGCAATGTCTAACCTCCATAAAAAATCAATTTGAGATTAATACACTCTTGTCTGTGAATAGTTTGTGGCAGAATCTCTTTTTATCTCATCAAACTTCTGTGAACCAACTGTCATTTCACCAAATGGATTAGTTAAACATATCTTCCATGGTTCTTTAATTTTTCCACCATCCTGTGGTTTATCAACACCACACTGCCTGCTATACTCATCTAGGCCACATATTTGTTATTCTAGCTTTGAAATTCAAGCAAACAGGCCATCAGATTTCCTAAGACCTGTGTGCCTTGGTTGGAAGAACAGGGACTGCTGTAAGAACTCAAATTCTAGGCGGATTCAAAGGGTGATGATTTAATTACATCTGAGAATGTGGATATAATTCATGTGAACTGGCTTAACATACATGTTGTGGGGGCTGAATAGTATAACTTGAAAAGAAATAAGCAGCAGAAAAGCACTGTGTATGTGTCTGTGCATGCACACATGCATGCATACACTTAGTCATAAAAATCCTTCCAGTTCTGTGTACATTTTACCTCTCTTAATGAAGGTGTGTCTTCTGTTTTTCTATGTGATTCCTTATTAGTAGTATATTAGCTAGATGAGTAATTCATGCATTTATGAAATGTTGGCATTGCTATGTACGAAGTGCTAAGAGGAAAGCTTTTGAAGGTTGTTCAGTGCAACTTCCTCTTTTCTTTAGTCTCCAAATGTTTTTGATCTAAACCAAGAACTAACCATGCTTTCTATCTACCTGAAGCCTTTCTACTTCATGTCCAAAGAAACATAAAAAAAAGGCAACTGTACTAGGTAAAGCTATGTACACCTGGCTGCACTAAATATAGTGATACATTATCTTTTGGAAGTAGTGTGGTGATAATAAATTGCAGCCAGCTCTGTGATCTCTAGTCAAATTGATAAACTTTTTTTCTGGAACATCACTTGTCTCAGCAGTGTGTTTCACTCTGCCTTGCCTGGCAGCATGCATACTTGTGTGAGTGGTATGTGTATATAAAGCGTACAAAAATATATGAAGCATTGCAGGATGACAGTAGCTGAGTTGATTAATATCATGTTGAGAAGTTTGATTTCTTAAAGGTGTCCTCTGGTGTAAAATGCCTCAGTCAACTGTTTTTGCCTCAGGCTATATTACTATCCACTGCTACAGTGACTTTGCAGATAATAATCACACAAACCAGTGAAATGGCAAAACTAATGGGTCACAACACAGAAATTGTCACTGTAACAGTAACTTAGTACTCACTATCTGTCAAATCATCTACATTCAAGAGTTAACTTTTGCCTTTAAAGCATTTTCCTTTTCCAAGGATAAAATTGATCAAATCTCAATTATCCCTGTGTACCCAAGTTGTAGATCAATTGTGTTATAATGAAATGTATTTCAGCTGTATGTTTGAACTTGCTTGGATCTGGAAGAAAACTTGCTGGTTTTATGTGGTGCTGTACTGAATTCATTCAGACTTGTGCTAACTCACTTCCCTCTTTCTATTCTATTATGATTTCATTTTACTGTGTGGATAAGATTAAAGAACCTAGAACATAAACAATACATATCAATCAGACTAGATCATCCCTTTAGCTTAGCATCTGTTACCCCTGACTGCAGCTGCTATTTTTAGTGCTTTTACAGTCTTCAATCATAAACCTTAGTTTTTACATCCTACTCTTTCATTATGATTCAAAGGTTGGAGTTTCCAAGCCCCCTTGCTTTCTATCACTCCTCACCAAAGTGGCAGGCTAGATCCAGCTGGGCAAGGATTCTGAGATAAACTCAGTAACAACGTAATGTTATTAAGAAGGTATTCTTTATTGCAGCACTGGATGCACAGGAGATCACTCCTCCAAATGTGTGTACCAATGCAATCTAGGTACCTAGTTTATATGCAGGCTAAACATACATATTTCCTAGAAAGGGCAGTCTTATGCTAATGGGTTCCCAGAACTCATTTACATAGTCCAAGCATGTATAATAAAATTAGGAATAGGGTCTTTTCTCCATCCAGTGGTCTATCAAGACCTCTGGTGGTCATTTACTTCTTCTTGTCTTCTTGATCACTATGTTGTTTTGGTGACCTAAAGCCTAAAATTCTTTTTCTTGCCACAAAACCTGTTCTTGTCTGTTCAGCATGCTCGGGTGCCTCAAGATGTCCTGTTTTCCTGTTCCTGGATATAACCACTATCTACAAGGCTATAAATTTCACAGTATGCCCATACTATACTACTACTCATTCATTGTTGTTGATTGTTTAAACACCACCAGACATCCCATCTCCTGCCTTCAGTTATAAACGTTAAGATGCTGGCAGCTAAATTGTTACCTATTTCATCTATTAGTGACTTTTTCTAGTTTTTATGACTCATTCTGTTGTAATTCCAACAGATGATCAAAGAAACAGTGTAGCATATCTGGACCTTGGATATGACCACGGTCCATTTCCCATCCTTAACATCACACTGAGCTTTCCATGCCACTGTCTAAAAATCTAATGCTCCAGGAAATCCAAAGAAAGGCAACAAAATTGAAGAAAATAATGTAACAGCTGCTGCTCATTATGTCTCTCCAGAGATAAGAATCTTCTTGACAGAGAGGTTATTTTGAAATAAATAAGATCAAGAGATATAAAGTTATAATTCAAAAAGAGAACAGGAAATAAGTACTTTTTTTTTTTTTTTTTTTTTTCTTCATTGTAAAAACTAGAAGACACCAAAGAATATCATCCAGTGACAGGAATAAAAGGGGGAAGGCAGTGTTACCATAAAGCATAAGTAAATCACAAAACTCATTACTCTAGGATATTTATCACAAAGATTTGAGTTCTAGTTCAGGAAAACCTGAAACTGCTGGTAGTTGGGAGCTGGTAGGGTAACACTGAGAAAGTGTTCCTGGATGCTTGCCATGCTCTTACATGTTTCCTGAGATCAACCTAAGCCAGTGGTGGATTGCATGCCAAACTAGATAAAATATCTGTATGATGCAGCATAACAATTATGGTATAAGAAAACATTTATTTTTGTAGTGTTATTATTTGGTTTACCAGAAATAATAAAAAAACCCTGACTCTAAATAAAAGATGCCTTAAGGAGAAAGATATACATGGTTCAGAAAAAGATATGCAATCAGTTTCTCTCAATTATCCCTACCCTCAGTACTGTACCACTAATCTCCAGTAATAAATATAAGCTGAAAAAACAGCCTTTGTTTTCAGAAAACATCTTATAAGCTGCTGTCATAACATCATTCAGGTGTATGCCTTTAGTCGTTCTAATATTAACTACTAATTTCAGTGGTACAGTGACAAGTGGTTGAGTACCTTTCTTCAATAAATGATAGAAGATAGCAACCACTTCACTAATGTATTGAGTGGTGGCCCAGTTGTTTCTGAATAATTAAGGTCTCTGTAATATCTCCAGATGGGTTCTGTAAATGGTTTGGTTTATATTTAAGACACGTGCTCAGACTTTCACAGAATATTATTCTTTATTTGTCTACTTTTGTTGCAATAGTCTTCAAAATGGATCCCCAAAGCTCTGTCATTTCCATTTACAGCTCTTCTTTTCTCCCAGGCTTCAGTGGGTCAAGATTTTATTCTGCTTTGCAATGAGACAAGACTCCTACACTTTGATTGATAAAATTCTAGTATGACATTTGAAAATAACACACTTTTGTTCATGAAGAAGAGAAAATTGTTTTAAACTGATTTGTCATGACAGCTGTTTCATAATAGCTGTGTTTCAAGTTTTTTCTTGAAGTCAAGTGTGACTTCATTACTTTTGTCTAGAAGTACAGCTCACCCCCTTAGTGCAAGAGGGCCTTGATATAGAAATGCTTCTATAGCAAATGAATGCTATAAAATAAAAGATGAGCCATGGGAATTTGTTTCAGTATTAAAGTTGTAAAGCTTCAAAGTCTTTACATAGGTGGTGGATTTCTCTCCCAGTGTAATTTTTGGAGGATTAAAAATTATCCAAGAATATAAGTAATCTTGAAAGCAAAATGAATAACTGTGGATGGAAAATAGAATATTTCTTTTAATGAACTCTTCCACTTTTCAGTAAGGAAATGTGCTGATAGCTCTTTTGGGTGATATATTTAAGCACTTTCATTTTGTTACTGCTCTTTTCACAAAACATTGAATTTCAGTTAACACTAGGGGTTTCATCTCTGCCTAGTGATTTGGAAACATCAATAGAGATAACTATAATCTGGATAATTTTGAGAAGTTAATAAAAACTACAGTTCACTTAGACACTGTAGGTAGGAGCAGAATGCAGAAAACCTTACACCAACAAGTTAGCTTTGTCTTATGATCTCTCTGCAGAAGCTGATATGAAATTATTATAGCCTACTCTTACTGGAGCCTTGTGAAGACTGTGGTTTGAATAATATGAACGAGATAAAATGCAATATATACATATACACACATATATAGGCTGCTTCCTCAAAATTAGTTTTCTCTATGTATGTACACATATAAAAATAGAAACTTAGAAGTACCTTCTGAGAGTGTTGTTCCCTTTCTATGGTAAGTTCCAATATATGCATCTGAAGTGTTATAATAGCCCACTCCAGTCTTTGTATTGTGGGCCTGCAAACTGCTTCACTTAAATTATTACTGTGAGGAATTAGATGAAATTCCCTTGAGCACTTCCTTAGTACTTTGTACTTACAGTACAAATTTTGGTTAATGGAAGATTTTTATTTAATGTTTGAGAGGAGGCTGTGAAGAGTGAATTGACTAGCTGGAGGGTCCATCTTTCACTTAGATACTCTTCCCAGAAAGCCAAGGATGAATCTAGCATATCTCAAAAGACACAATCCTAAGGCATTGCTAATAAACATTGGATCCTTTTGTCACTCAGGCACTTCCCTGGACATAGTCCAACCCAGGACTATTTAGAATTCTTTCCCTTCTAAAAGAATGTTTGCAAGTAACTTCAGACTTGATTCAAATTCCCAGAGGCACACTTTGCCCCATCTGACAGATAGAGCAAAGGCCAGAATCTACACTCTCTATAGGGTCTGAATTTCTTATACCTTGTGATTGAATTATATAGTGCATGTGGAAGAAGAGCTATTTTACTACTGTCTTGTAAATAAACACACAATGGGGATAATAAGCCAAGATACCTGTTTTAAAGTGCTAAATAGCAGGTTTGAATAGCAGCTAAATAGAGTTTTGAAAATATATTCACATGGCATTTACCATATTTAACAATTTTGTGATGCTTCATTCATATATATACATGATATAAACATATGTGTCATATGTGTATATGATCAGAACGCTAACCTTGAAAATCTTGCTTTATATATATATATGTAAAAATATGTACACTATATATATTTTATACTTTTATTTTATATGCACATATTTTAGGCTATCTTACCATGGCTTCTTTTTCCTCTTTATATGAACCAGCTAACAAGAACCAAAATGATTATTTGAATATCTTCAGCATTTACCAAGAGCTTCTGTAGCTTTTCTTACAGCTGAATCTATTCAGAAAAAACTACTGTTGCTGTTAGTTGCTTTGAAATGGGAGGGTTTTTTAGCCTATATGACTCACTAGGAGGAATTTTTGCTCAGTTTCACATGAAAAAACAGATACCATTTTTACACAAATATTTTGCACTTTTTGCACAAATATTACAACAATGGCTACAGTTCCATGGTTTGTTTACATACATGTGAATTTTTATCTTTGAGTAATTGAAATATTGTTTCATATATTTTATTAACAGTCCGAAAGACATTTATATTTAATCTCCTGCATTTTTTTTTACATAAAAGATGAGTTTCCCTTAGAGCAAATGATATTTCATAGTAATTGCTATCTAGGAGGTTGAATGTTCATGGATAAGCTCTAACTGACAAAAATCTCTTTTTAAATTGATTGAACTCACCTACTGGTTACAAAAATAACAACTCCTGATCTTTCAATTTCAGTGAAAGTATGGAAGTACTTCAGGCAAAGACCTGGATGTAGCAACTGCAGCAGGACACTGACTTGTCTAATCCCTGAACATGTTTATAGCTTAGCCATAGCTATCTGCTGTAGATCTGCAAAGAAGGCATTTGAAATTACAACAAATCTGAATGGATGTGGAATGGGTTGACCCTGAAAATCTCTGCTTAATCTTTCCACGGCTTTCATCAACAAATCAGTTCCTGTTATGCAATAAGCCTTCAGAGTAATCAACTAGGATTACATCTGGTGACTGCAAACATGCCATATGGGGGAAAAAAAAAGTGTTTAATGTGCAGTTCTTAGGCCATACTATATATGGTTTCCTTTTGTATATTGTACTAACATACATCATGGGTAGTTCTGAAGCTCTGTTTTTTACAACAGGTATTTTGTTTGTTGGTTTGTGTTGGGTTTTTTTGTTTGTTTGTTTGTTGGTTTTGTTTTGTTTTGTTTTGTTTTGTTTTGTTTTTGTTGTTGTTGCTGCTGTAGTTTTTTTTGGGGGGGGGGTTGGTTTTTT
>JAAGNO010162811.1:0-10369 GCA_033439905.1 Ceryle rudis
AGGTGGATGGACAGGGCACGTAGCCAATAGCAATGTCATGTAGCTCGTGTACTGATAGAGAAATGATATACAAGTGGGGTGTGTGCTTTAATAAACGGCTTCACCTTAGATCACATTGATCTGTGTAGAAGTCCACTCTGGATTCTCCCGCAGAGGTCCCTTCCAACTCCTACCATTCTATGAGTCTAGGATTCTATGCCGTCTCTCTGGATTTCTGCAAGGTCTTTGACACAGTCCCTCACAACATCCTTCTCTCTAAATTGGAGAGATACGGATTTAATAGGTGGACTGTTCAGTGAATGAGGAATTGTCTGGACGATTGCACCCAAAGGGTTAATAGTTCAATGTCCAGATAGAGATCAGTGAGAAGTGGTTTCCCTCAGGTGTCCCTACTGGAACCAGTGCTGTCTAATGCCTTCATCAATGGTATTGACAGTGGGACTGAGTTCACTGTCAGCAAGTTTGCAGACAACACCAAGCTGAGTGGTGCAGTTGACACCAGAGGGATGGGATGTCATCTCATCAGGACCTGGACATGCTTTATAAGGGGGCCTGTGTGAACCTCATGAGGTTCAACAAGGCCAAGTGCAAGGTCCTGCTCTTGGGGCAGGACAATCCTCAGTGTCAATACAATCTGGGGCATGATGGGATTGAGAGCAGAACTGCAGAGAAGGACCTGGGGGTACTGGTAGATGAAAACCTGGATATGAACTGGCAATATGTGCTCACAGCCAAGAAGGCCAACTGTATCCTGGGCTGCATCAAAAGAAGTATGTCCAGGAGGTCAAAAGAAGTTTTGTAGAAATGATGCTGAGGGACATGGTTTCATGGTGACCTGGCAGTGTTTGATTAATGGTTGATGATCTTGAAGGTGTCTTTCAACCAAAACTATTCTATGTTTTTATGTGACAGATGTCCCATACTCAGAAACATCCAAGATGAGGTTAGACAGGGCTCTTAGCAACCTGATCAAGTAAAAGATGTTCCTGCTCACTGGAGGGAAGGTTAGATGAGATGACTTTTAAAGGTCCCCTTCAACCCAAAGCATTCTATGATTTTATGATTCTATGATTTTCCTACTTCAGGCATACAGTAGAACATCTTCCCAGCTGAGAAGCACACACCTCCTTGGGAAATGGAGAATTCTAAATTAGTGGATGTGAAAAAGAGCATAAAAGATCATAAAACTAGTCTCACACCCTTGCTAAGACCAGCAGCCCATAATAACACAAGGAAGCCACTTTGTGCCTTCACCTCCTGAAACGAGGAATTGGCATTCTCAGTAAATCAGTTTCTGAACTATGGATTAAAAAATGCAGTTAATGTTTCAGAATTATTGTCTATTGAAAGATACTAATATGGGGGTTTTTTAAGCATTAACTCCTTTCTTCTACAAATTCACGCTGCTATTCTTCTAAGGGATAGACTTGGGAACAAATGTAGTTTGTCACCAAAGCTCTGCTTTTAAGTGTTTCTTCAACTTAAGAGATACATTCTTAACCTTTCAAAAAACCCAATTTCTACTTCCCAGAGTGATTTTTTTTTTTCTGCACACCCATCAAATTCCATCAAAATTAGCTCGTTCTTAGTAGGTAGCTTATAATGACTGATCAGCACTTGAGGACCCACTACATTTCAAGATAACTAGTTTCAGTAAACTCTGAAATCCAGCAAAGTCTAAGTTGTGTGGTAGTTATTTTTAGATCTTAGTAATTTTTAAACCTTTACTCTTAAATTCTTGTCACCTTTCGGTTCAAGTCCTGGCATTTAAGTGTGTTAGCATCCCCCTAGCTGTTTATTTCCTAGCCCTTTTCCTCTTTTGTTTCTTTATGCTGTGCTGCATAAGTGTCAGTGTGTTTTTGAGAGCATTTCATGTATCTGTTGTGTTACAGTTTGCATTTGTGTGTGAAGGCAGGAGAAGATGGTTATTCAAAACATCCGATCTGCTTCTTATTCTATCTAGCAGATTGCAGCTTTTGATGAGAGTACTCTTTCATTTTTCTGCTTCCTGCCCCCGAATGATACTGCAAACAGCTTGCCCTCTTCCTAGTGATGGGCAAACATCTCAAAAAATCTGATTTTTTTTTTAATATAGTGTACATCTTCTGTTTCTTCTCTAGAAAAGACTGCCATTTACCAAGCAATGCAGCTTTGGTGATTTTTTTTATTTTATTTTATTTTATTTTTTTTTTAAGTAAAGATAGTTAAGCTCTTCAAAGCTCACTAAATAATTAATGCCTTTCAACAACATTCAAATCAGAGCTAATTAGCATACATCTAGGAATCAATCCTTACAAAGTGGAACAAAATATGAAGGACAAGTTTATGCTGGTTTATTTTAGAGTTGCTGTTGACTCCTTCATAGGAGCTTCCTTTCTGTCCCTACTATGGATATTGGTCAGTGTCATGGTTCAGGCCTACCCAGATAGCAATGAAACACCCGACAGCTGCTCACTCACTCCCGTAGAACGAGGAGGAGAAAATATAACAAAAGGCTCAAGGGCTGAGACAAGAACAGAAAGGGCTCATTCAACAGTTATGGTCATGGGCAAAAAGCAGACTTAGCTTGGGGAACAAACATTAATTTAATCACTACCACCAATTTACCATCAAGTCAGGTAATAAGAAATACAATCAAACCTTAAAAACTTTTTCCCTCACTCCTCCTTTCTTCCTGGGCTCAGCTCCGCTCTCAGGTTCTCTATGTCCTACCCCACAGCAACGTGTGGTGTCATATTTTCTTTCTGTGGCACCTTCCTCCTCAGGAGGAGGCTTCCTCACAGTCTTCACCTGCTCCAGTGTGGGGTCCCTCTCCTAGGAAACAGTCCTCCACAAGCTTCTCCAATGTGAATCCTTCCCACAGGGCTGCAGCTTTTCACAACCTGCTCCAGCATCAATCCCTTCTGCAGGGTGTAGTCCTCTCAGTAACAGGCTGCTACAGCTCAAAATGTAGCAGCCTGTCAAGATGTAGTATTCAAAGTCATGGCTTGCTTTGAGCTCCAGTGTGAGGTCCTCCATGCTTTGCAGGTGGACATATCCTCCACTGTTTATCTTCATGGGCTGCAGGGGAATCTCTGCTTTGATGGACCTCCGCCCTCCTTCTTCACTCATCTTGATATCTGCATGGCTGTTTCTCTCATGTCCCACTTCCCTGCGCCCAAAAGCTTGCTCAATAAATTTTTCCCCTCTTAGATGTTCTTACAAAGACTCTGATTGGCTCACCCTTGGCCAGAGGCAGGTCCAGCTTGGAGCTGGGGTTGCTTCTTACAGGAGACACCTCTGTAGCCCCTCCCCCACTACCAAAACCCCACCACACAGAAAACCGACACAGACAAGGAATAGCAAAATTTCATCAATTTAGCAAAATTCAATGAAAATAATATTTTCAGAATGAAGTCTTACTTTATAGTAAGCAAACATATTTCTGCCCAAAATGAATTTAATACAAAACAAACCAGAGCATTTTTCCACCAGAAGATAATTACTACTCTACTGAAAACAAAATTACAATATTGTTGACTTTTAAAATAAGCTTATATAATAATTAAAGCTGCAATGTTCTGTGATGGCTTTTCATTTCTCATAGTTGTCTTATTTGACGAGGAAAGACCTAGCTAGATCTGTTCTGCTGTTGCTACCTATTCTCTCCTGATGTAGTTAAATTGCTAGACTGTATGTTTTGCAAGATTGGAAATTTTTATGGTTCTACTTTTCTTGGGGAAAATACATACGTTTTTTAGAAGTGTTGTCTCAAATCACCTCCCATTGACAATGCTGCTAGGGCAGCTGGCTGGAAATGGGAAAGGGGTGGAGTTTTGCCATCTCTGTGGTCAGGACCTCTGGGAGTATGCTGAAGCCCAAGTGGCTGATTTATTTTCTCCGCATGGAGAGAACTCATCTCCTGTTTCTAAACTCTAACTTTAAATTTGTCCCTACTATGGATATTGGTCAGTGTCATGGTTCAGGCCTACCCAGATAGCCTGAACAGCGTTACAAATGGGAAATCTATACCTCATATGGGAAAAATGACACAATGAGTAGCATTTGTACTCCACCTGTATACTATATCTCACCATCTAATTCTAAATGGTACTTTAGGAGAACAGAGGTAGAAGGTGTAAACTGTTAAGTACTCCATTTTCTGTACTTTGTGTATCCTTGGAGATGAAGACAAGATGCCTCTCTCTGTTTCAGGGAGAAACCAGGTTACTTGCTAAAGCTGAGTTTGGCTTAATGTTGGTTTAGGATTCCATTCACTGCTTGAAGTCTTTAGCATTTTTGTAACCCAAATGTGGTTTTGTGGCAGTTCCTTGGTTTGAATTTGCTTTTGAATGTATAGGCTTCTTTCCAGTAACATGCTGGGACATGGTAATGGCTGTACTGGGTCAGCTTGCCCTAGGTACATTTAGGGTTAATTATCACAAATATTGGCTGACCCAAGTGGTTGGGTGGGGCTGCAGCTGGGGAGGTGCCACAGCTGGGATAAACAACTGAACCACCCAGTGGGATATTCAATACCATCCTGAGTCATGACCTTATATAAGAGGAGGGCTGACTTGGGGTGTGTGCTTGTTTTTAGCTTGCTTCAGCTTGTAGCTTCAGTGTAGCTAGAGCAGGGAAAGTTGGTATCTTGTGCACAGGTACAGTCTTCCTGGCTTCTATTACTCACTTTGTATATCATTTCATTAGTACTGCCATTAGTACTATTGTCTTATCTCTTTGTGTTTAATTAAACTGTTCTTGTCTCAATCCCTGGTGTGGGTTTTGGTTTTTTGTGGGGTTTGTTTGTTTGTTTTTTTTGTTTGTTTGTGGTTTGTTTTTTTTTGTTTGTTTGTTTGTTTGTTGTTGTTGTTTTGTGTTTTTTGTTTGTTTGTTTATTGTTTTTTCCCTTATGATTCTCCTTCCCATCCCATAGAAAGGAGGGGAGAGGGAGGGAAAGGAACCCGTGGCTGAGCATAGAATGATAGAATAATTTTGGCTGGAAGAAACCTACAAGGTCAAGTCCGACCTTATTCCCAGCCCTGTCAAAACCCCTAAACCATGTCCCTAAGCACAACATCTACCAGGCTCTTAAACACTTCCAAGGATGGTGACTCCACCACCTCCCTGGCCAGGCTGCTCCAATGCCTGACAGTACTTTCAGTAAATAAATTCTTCCTAATATCCAGCCTGAACCTCCCCTGGTTCAGCTTCAGGCCATTTCCTCTTGCTCTATCACTTGTCACCAGGGAGAACAGACCAACTCCTGCCTCACTACAGTTTCCCTTCAGGTAGTTGTACAGAGCAATAAGGTCTCCCCTCAGCCTTCTTTTTCTCAAGGATGAACAGCCTCAGAGCAGCTACATCATATTTAGTTGCCAGCAGCAGTTAAACCACAACAGTCTTTTCTGGCGTCCAACATGGGGCATGATGGGTTGAGATGAAGATAAATCTAACCAGAGGGTGTTAAAAACATTTTGTCATATACACTTTTTATATTGGTTAAAAGGTGCATGTTCATAATGCTGGTCCATCTATTTGCATAGTGGTGCTACAGAAACCTTCATCAGGGAATGCTCACTGCAAAAAGCCGTGGCAAAATGTTTTCAAGTTTTTAAATCTGGAGGCATATGTGCAGGCATTCAATGGGTGATGTCTTACAGCTGTGTCTATAAATAAATCCTACAGGATAGCAGGTGCCTCAGGCACCTGAAACAGCTTCCCCATTGTTTGATCATTGTGGGTTTTTTTTCTATACTTAGATTATTGTCTGCAGAAAAGTGTGGGAAAATTAAAGAGGTAGCTTATTTCATATGTATAAAGAGACTGTTTTAAAGATGGCACTTAATTTCCAGTTCATACAGGAAATATGTCAGTCATGAAACCTGGACAGGAGTTCAGTACAGACAGCCTGGACATTTCTAGGTGAGCCACGCAATCCAAGACATGGGGTGGCATCTTTCATCAGATGATCCTCACAGGTTTAATGCTTCCTCCTGAATCTTCCCCACAGATATGAAATGAAGGGTTAGCAGAAGGAGAAGAAAGATCTTTGAGTCCAAACATCAGTGGATACAATCAGGGAATAATAGAAGTTTTTCAGGCAGGCACAACAGTAGGGGAGGCATAGAACCATAGAATGGTAGGGGTTGGAAGGGACCTCTGGAGGTCGTGGAGTCCAACCCCGCCTTGCCAGAGCAGGGTCACACAAAGCAGGCCACGCAGGAACAGATTCAGGCAGTTATTGAAAGTGTCCAGGGAAGGAGACTCCACAACCTCTCTGGGCAGCCTGTTCCAGGCTCTGTCACTCTCATAGTAAAGTTTTTCCTCATCTTGCAGTGGAATTTCCCATGTTCCACTTTCTGCCCATTGCCCCTCGTCCTATCACAGAGCACCATGGAAAAGAGACTGGCCCCTTCCACTTGACACTCACCCTGCAGATATTTATATATATTAATAAGATCCCCTCTCAGCTTTCTCTTCTGAAGACTAAACAGCCCCAGTTATCTCAGTCTTTCTTCACAGGAGAGATGTTCCAGTGCCTTAATGAGCAGGCATACTCATTGGCCCCTCAGCTTTTGCCCTTCCAGCAGAGACACGGCAGAACTGTAGGCTTTGGTGCTTTTGATGTGGGAACATTATTGTTGCATGCTTGGGACAATATGATGCTTGGGGCATCATTCTCTGTTACGGTAAACTAGGTTATCCTGACAGTGTTTGCATTGCAACCTCAAATGATGTTCTTTTTTTTTTCTTCTTCTTCCAGACTATCCAAGCTAGCTTAATCTTTGCTGGAAAATGTCAACCACATCATCTTGTTTCAAGCTCCAGTTTAATTAAGATACCACGTCTAATCTAGAAGTGTACTAACAGGCTGCAAGAGGTTTTGTGGGAACAATAGGTTGCCAGGTGAAGAACAACACAAATAACTATTGTTTATGCTAGGGTCTAGATAGATTGGGATAGCAGAACGGAAAATGTATATATCCAGATAAAGACTCTTTGATTATGGATATTTTTTGTCCTATTGGGGCACATAAGAGCTCTAGTTATGGAGAGGGTTCCTGTTCTGCTAGGTGGTGTAAAGTTGTAGAGTAAAAAGACAATGCTTTTGAAACAGACTGATCACAAGGTGCCCAAGTGCATTTATGGAAATCATTAAAGCAAGACATAGTTTTGTTTTAGTGATGGTGGTAACCATTTATTGTCTCTTCTGAGTTCTTTCGAGACAGCTAAAATCACCTAACTTGCAAAGCAAGCAACTAAAAAAATATTTCTAGTTGTATGAGAAAGGAATTTTTGCACCAATCAACCTTGCCACAACCAATAAAAGCCCGGTCTCCTATGTCTCAGTGTCATAACTGACCTGTTGCACCAGATTCCCTTGACGTTGGATTTCCTGTTTACGAAAAAGGGGTAGGGACACTCACCTGGTGATCTATAAGGGGATGAATATTTGAAATCATGGAGGCCTGACTTTCCACTACCTCCTTACCCTGTGTAGTCATTTACATTAACATAATGTCCATGGAGTACAATATTTCAGGTATCATTTCCAGTAGAGTGTTTAGTATGAGCTAACTGAGAGTCCAATCTCTTATGTAAATAAAAGATGTAGTATGAGACAGGGCAGACACATGGGCAGTGTCTGGACGGGATGTTACAGACAGGTTTACTGTCTCAACACAATTGATTGTCAAGGGACCAAAAGCTAAAATACCATCAGGAAAAAGCTGTTGTGTTCCTGTTTCTTCACTGGAGTGAGTTTTCTTTTCCTTTTGATCGTCCAGATAAATGAGAGAGATGCAGTAACAAGAGCTCATGAGAATCATGGCACAAGGCTGTAAACTCCTCTAGAGTTCCTCTGCACTCCACCACAGATGGGATAAAACATCTTGGTTTGGCTCTCAAAAGAGCAAGGAGACAGAGACACTTTCCTCAGGAACTGTAGCCATCATCACAATTCCTTTTCAAATAAAGATGGACTGCAGCAGAATGGATAGTGCCTTCGAGAGCTCGGGGAATCAATAAAGGCAGGAGGAAAAGGAAAAGACAAAGTACTATAGCTTCTTAAATGAGAATTGATTTTTACCTGTTGTCCACTCCCATGACAGAGGAAGAAGCTTATCACTTCAAACCAAGAATAGAAGGGACACTCTCTGTCTCAGTAAAGAACAGGAGCTCAGCAAAAGGTTAGTGAGAAAATGAACAGTGTCATAAAGAGATTTTTTTTTTTTTAATTCACTTCCTGACAAAGAAAGTGGACTTGGACTACTCATCTGTATGGCTTTCCTTCAATGTTGCTGTCCAGGGCTACAAGGAAACTGGTGTGCACTACCAAGGAAAAAATATATGTACATGCATTCCTCAGAGATTCACTGGGATAAGGAGAGTTTGCAACGTTTGCAGGCAGAGACCTCTGCTTCTCCTGAGAGAAGCCCTGGAAGCACTAGCAGCCCAAGAGCTCTGACATAATTATCTAGAAATGTGGGTTCACTAATAAGTGGACAAACTGTATATTCACAGAGGGGCTAGGGAGCATTTTATGCCTATTGCATTGGTCAGACATGTCAGTTTCACCATAAGTACCTAGAGGACTGGGGTCTTGTTTCAACCTGTCCTAGGCAAATCTTAGAGCCAAATCTTACCACCAAGTGTGATGGACCATGGATTAAAGTAGTTTATAACTTTATAGCTTGGGACTGCTCTCCAGATTACCAATAAATGATGAAATATTGCCTTGTGTTTCCACAGTGGAATGAATGAAAGATCCTATTAGTCCTCAGTAAGCTACTGTAATTTACTTTTTGTATCTGAACCCAAACTGTTTGCCATTTACAAATAGCCTCAACAACTCTGTCACCACTGACTATCAAAGCACAGAGAGTCATTGGCATGCCTGTATAACAGGTACCATGTTTTTAAAAATTAGCAAGCTCCTCGCTCATAGTTCTCCTTATTAAAAGCAATCGTTAGGCTTGTATTAAAAATCCCAGATCTTTTATGACCACTTCCTTAAGGCAAAAGAACATGTAAAGACTACTCTGTATTTTGGGGAGGGGGGTGAAGTTTTTGGGGGAATCCTTCAAGAAAGCACGTTGCAGTGACTGGGAGAAAACAATTCCGAGTGAGAGATAAATCTGTCACAAAACTGTCACAGCTGACAGCCATTTTTGATGATGCTATCCTCTCTAGCTTGACATTTCCTTGTGACAGGACTCACTCACAGCTGTTTGCAAAAAAACCCTTTTTCTGTCCTATAATAACTAGAGGTGATCACAGTCTAGCTTTGTGAGTGGAGGCATGCCAGACCAGACACAGCTTTCATGGCAGAAAGAGAATAAGATAATTAAAAGGAATTATAGGCCTTCTGGATTAGCCCTACAAAGTAATTGTTCTTCCCTTATCATGGGAAATACTGTGGATCCAGCAGGTTTGGTCACAGCCTTTTCTTTGCATTTGTTCAATGAATTAAACCAATGTCATGTGATTAGCAGATTTGATTACAAAGTGATGGTAATTGATACATTCAGAAAAAAAAAAAAGTTCATAAACTTCTAGATAATCAATCAATTCATTAAAAATCAGCATGTTTGCCAGCAGAGATAAAGATGCTGGATTCTATTGACTAAATTAAATACAACTAGTAATTTGACTAGACAAACAATTACACAGAATTAAAACCAAATGAACAAAAATGAAGCTGCTGCTTCGAATGATCAGTACATCATTCTAGCCAAGAGGAAGAATTTTCATCAGTTAAGCCTTAACTGAAAGACAAAGAATGCTGCTTTGAAGTATGTGACCACAACAAGACATTGCAACACGGGGAAAAGGTATAAAGGCCCTATGAGCATGGTACCACGCTGTCCCCAGCAAAAGGTTTCTTTGTTAGCAACAAAAAGTAGGTAAACTAATTCCAAACATTTTTAGTGAGTAATGAAATGCCACTGTATTGTCTTGTAACCATCATGGAATCACACAGAATCATAGAATCACTGTGGTTGGTAAAGAGCTTTAAGATTACCAAGTCCAACTGTTACTGACTCTACCAGGGCCACTACTACACCATATCCTTGAGCACCACGTCTAAACAGCTTTTAAATACATCCAGGGATGGTGATTCAACCACTTCCCTGGGCAGCCTGTTACAGTCTTTGATAACCCTTTCTTATGGGGGCACTCACAGACCAAACAGCAGCTGCTGTCCAAAATGGGGTTTATTGCAACCAAAGCTGCCCAGCACTCCTTCTGACCAAATACAAGTTCAGATGTCTGTTGGGAATTGACTACTACACAGCTAATTCCTAAAACTTTAAGGAAAGATGAACCAAAATGGGCACACTCTCACTCATCAAGGGGAAACCTCCCACACCAGAGTGCCCAAGAT
>JAAGNO010162812.1:0-10354 GCA_033439905.1 Ceryle rudis
AGAAGGTCTCCCCTGAGCCTCCTTCTCTCCAGGCTCCACAAGCCCAGGGCCCTCAGCTGCTCCTCACCACACTTGTGTTCCAGCCCCTTCCCCAGCTCCGTTGCCCTTCTCTGGCCACACTCCAGCCACTCAATATCCTTCTGGGAGGGAGGGGTCTAAAACTGACCCCAGGATTCAAGGGGCAGCCTCCCCAGTGCCCAGTGCAGGGGGATGATCCCTGACCCAGTCTTAATGGCCAGTGCTGTCCAAGCCTGGATGCTGGTGGCCTTCTTGGCCACCGGGACATATGCTGACTCATCCTCAGCCATCTGTCAGGTCCTTTTCTGCAGGGCACTTTCCAGCCACTCTTCCCACAGCCTGGGGCATCACAAGGGGTTGTTGAGACCCAGATGCAGGACCCAGCCCTTGACCTTTTTGAACCTCATCCCACTGGCCTTGGCCCATCAATTCAGCCTGTCCAGGTCCCTCTGTAGAGCAGAGTGATCAGATGCTTTAGTCATTATTTTGTTCTGACGTGCAGGAAATAAAATTTTCCACTTATATATTTTCTAGTA
This sequence comes from Ceryle rudis, assembly GCA_033439905.1. Taxonomy (NCBI): domain Eukaryota; kingdom Metazoa; phylum Chordata; class Aves; order Coraciiformes; family Cerylidae; genus Ceryle; species Ceryle rudis. The sequence continues at coordinate 555 of JAAGNO010162812.1, forward strand.
GTGGTAAAATAATTTTATATCTCTATAGAGAAATTGAAATACAAGTTTTCTCTACCTATATATAAACAGAGACTGTGCACATACACAAACCACGACTTTTCCGTTATCTTTTTTGGTTGGAATAGGGAAGTCAATATTTGCAAATGTGAAGGTCTGAAAATGTTTTCCAACTCTAGTATTCAAAATTGTACATAATGCCACTGATTTGTTAGAATGGTCACCTGCAAAGCACATTTTAGGTTAAAAGAATAGTGTGGAGTACAAAATGCAGATGGAAGAATATGTTATTTTACCCTCCTGAAAGCTCTTCTCCTCCTCATCTGAAAAACAAAATTAAAAAAAAAGAAAAAAAAAATATAAAAATAGCAGACAGTGTTACATTTTTCAAGACAAAAATTGACAAAATGTAACTAGAGAATTTCAGCATTAAAGAATTATTTCATTTAAGGAGTGGGGCATTGGCATTAAGTTCTGAATAGAATTTCAAAAGAGTGGGGGGATAAATTGTCCTCTGAAGATGCCCATCCTCCTCTGTCTATTGTAGAAGGAATCTAGATGATTAGCTTAGACAAGATACATAAAATCTAAAACCAGGTGACACTGAGGATAATAATACCAGATATCATTAACTTAATTGAAAACTTCAGCTTTATAACAGAAGAATATTTTCAATATGGGCCCTCTTTCATAATACTATGATTTTTGGAAATACAGAGGATTCTTCTAACCAAAATAGACTCAATACCAGCATAACAAAGTCAAATTATGATCTTACCAATTTCCTTCTGGAGTTCATCTATCTCTGAAAGAAATAATGTTTAAATATTAAAACTCTGTTTCCTTTCCTTCTTTTTTTTTCCTTTTTCTTTCTTTTTTTTTTCCTTCACAAATATGTTACATCTTCTACCTGGTACCTTCTCTTAAAGTGGGACCAAAAGGGATGTTAAAAAAAATCACTTTGGTAAAATCAAATATTTCAGAGGAGGAGGAACTAAGGGGAAAACACCAAGCTAGTATTTTAATGAGGATGTGATTGAATGGCACCAACTCACCCATCTGCATATCGTTCTTAGTACTTGTGCTGAAACAACTGAACCATGTCCAGATAACCTTAAAGATGTCTTTATAAAATCTATAAATCATGACTCTCCATGGTATTATAAGGACTACTAAAAAGTTTCAGAAAAGGTTTACTGGATTAACTGTATCTCTGGCATAATTTGCATACCCAGAATGCTTGCACTTTGCAGGACAAGCAATCTTCTTTTTCTACTTTTGCCTGAAGCAGTCCTAATTTTTATGAAATATCAGAAAAGAAAAAGAAATTATTTTTAATAGAGCTTAATTATTTCTTTGCAGACTGAAATTCAGCACGAACCATGATTCCAAATAAGAGCACATTAACTTAACTAAATTAACCAATGGAGCAACTTGCAAGATCAAGTACTGAGAAAAAAAAACAGCCATAGCTCAAAGTTCTCCATGGAAGAATGCCTAATGCCTTTGCATTAGGCATTAACTATCTTTAAATGGACAATATAAACTGTATTGCAATTATTTTTATTTTATTTTATTTTGCAAAAGCAAAACAGTTGCTAAGATTTCCTGAGATAAGTTTTCATCTGGTTCTAAAGGACCAGAGAGATTTATGGATAGAAATCACCGGAAAAAATCCTGTTGCACTTACCACGTTGAATTTCCTTTTGTGCATTTTCTGTAAACAGATAAATATATTTATAGCCTAAAAATAATTCTTCAAGCAGGTAACATCCAGTTTTAAAGACTACACAGAAAATATTAAGCTCTAACAATTTGTATAGAATCATAGAATAATTTAGGTTGGAAAAAACCTTTATCTAGTCCAACCGTCCCCCCAGCGCTGCCAGGGCACCACTAAACCATGTCCCTCAGCACCACATCTCCATGGCTCTGAAACCCCTCCAGGCCTTGACAACCCTTCCAGGGAAGAAACTGTTCCTCAACTCCAACCTAAACCTCCCCTGGCACAAATTGAGGCCATTCCCTCTTGTCCTAACACTTGTTCCTTGAGAGAGGAGGCTGACTCCACCTGGCTCCAGCTTCTTGCAGGAACTTGTTGAGAGTGAGAAGGTCTCCCTCGAGCCTCCTTTTCTCCAGGCTGAACAACCCCATGTCCCTCAGCTGCTCCTCGCCAGACTTGTGCTCTAGACCCTTCCTCAGCTCCGCTGCCAGAACCTCAGTGTCTTTCTTGAAGTAAGGGGCCCAAAAGTGAGCCAAGGATTTCATAGAATGGTAGGGGTTGGAAGGGACCTCTGGAGATCATCGAGTCCAACCCCCTCTGACAAAGCAGGAACACCCAGGGCAGGCCACGCCACACAGGAACAGATCCAGGTGGGTCTTGAAAGTCTCCATGGAAGGAGACTCCACAACCTCCCTGGGCAGCCTGTTCCAGGCTCTGTCACTCTCACAGAGAAGAAGTTTTTCCTCATGTTGAGGTGGAACTTCCTGTGTTTCACCTTGCTACCATCACCCCTCATCCTATCACAGGGCACCACTGAAGAGACTGTCCCCTTCTATGTGACAGCCATCCTTCAGATAGTTGTAAACATTAATAAGATCCCCTCTCAGGCTTCTCTTCTCCAGGCTAAGCAGCCACAGGGCTCTCAGCCTTTCCTCACAAAGAGATATTCCAGTCCCTTCACCATCTTTGTAGCTCTCCATTGGGCTCTCTCTAGTATTTCCCTGTTCCTCTTGAACTGGGGAGACCAGAAATGAACACAATACTCCAAATGTGGTCTCACTAGTGCAGAGTAGAGGGGAAGGAGAACCTCACTTGACCTGCTGGCCACACCCTTCTTTATGCACTCCAAGAGACCATTCACCTTCCTGGCCACAAGGGCCCATTGCTGTTCCATGGATAACATTGTCCACCAGGACACCATGGTCCCTCTCCATGGGTCTGCTTTCCACTGAGTCACAGAATGTCAGGGGCCGGAAGGGACTTTGAAAGATCATCCAGTCCAACCCCCCTGCCAGAGCAGGATCACCTATACCAGATCACACAGGAACGCGTCCGGGCAGCTTTTGAATATCTCCAGAGAGGGACACTCCACAACCCCCCTGGGCAGCCTCTTCCAGTGCTCTGTCACCCTCACAGTGTCTACCCTGTCTACACCTGTACCGGTATATAGTGTTGTTCCTCCCCAGGTGTAGGACTTCACACTTATCCTCGTGCACAGGATCTCAGGGTCACAGGATCATAGGGTGTCAGGGGTTGGAAGGGACCTTGGAGATCTTCGAGTCCAACCCCCCTGCCAGAGCAGGATCATATAATCTAGCACATATAGCTGCTGAAATTCATTAGGTTTTCCTTTGCCCAGCTCTCCAGTCTGTCCAGATCTCGCTGGATGGCAGCACAGCCTTCCAGTGTGTCAGCCACTCCTCCCAGTTCAGTATCATCAACTTGCTGAGGGTACACTCTGTGCCTTCATCCAGGTTATGATGAAGATGTTGAATAAAACTGGTCCCAGCACTGACCCCTGGGGAACACCACTACTTAGAGGTCGCCAGCTGGACTCTGCACCACTGACCTCTGAGATCTGTTGTTCAGACAATTCTCACTGTCTGCTCTTCTAACCCACACTTCCTGAGCTTACTCACAAGGGTGTTAAGGGAGACGGTGTCAAGCGCCTTGCTGAAGTCAAGGTAGATGCCACGCACTGCTCTCCCTGCATCTACCCATTCAGTCACACAATCATAGAAGGCTATCAGATTAGTCAGACATGACTTCCCTTTAGTGAATCTATGTTGGCTACCGTTGATAACCTTCTTTTCTTCCATGTGCTGAGATACGATCTCCAGAATGAGATGCTCTATTACCTTTCCAGGGATGGAGATAAAGCTGACTGGTGTGTATTTACCAGGGTCTTCCTTCTTGTCTTTTTTGAAGACTGGAGTGACTTTGGCTTTCCTCCAGTCCTCAGGCACCTCACCTGTTCTCCATGAACTTTCAAAAATGATGGAGAGTGGTAGAGCAACAACATCAGCCAGCTCCCTCAGCACTTGTGGGTGCAGCCCATCATGGCATTTGAGGGCTGGCTTCCCCAGTGCTCAGTCCAGGGGGACGATCCCTGCCATAGTCCTTCTGGCCACACTAGTGCTGATCCAAGCCAGGATGCTGGTAGCCTTCTTGGCCACCTGGGTGCATGCTGGCTCATCTTCAAGAAGCTTCCAAGGTTGGAACCAGGTGGGGGTCAGTCTCTTCTCCTAAGGAACAAGCCACAGGACAAGAGGAAATGGCCCCAAGTTGAAAAAGACAAGGTTTAGGTTGGATATTAGGAAAAACTTTTTCTCCTCCAGAGTTGTCAAGGCTTGGTCCAGGCTGCCCAGGGCAGTGGTGGAGTCCCCATCAGTGGAGGAGTTTCAAAGTCATTTACATGAGGAGCTGAGGAACATGGTTTGGTGGTGGGCTTGGCAGTATTTGATTAATGGTTGGGCTCGATCATCTTAGAAGTCTTTTCCAACCAAAACAATTCTATGATTCTATGATTTTAAATCTTTCAAGAGTTTCAGTATGAATTATACAACAAAGTATTAATATGACTTTAAAATGTGTTATTAATATGACTTACTTTCACGAGTAATTGTCTTAATGTTCTCTGAAAGAGAGAAAGAGCAAGAGGCAGGAAGAAGGAAAATGTTACTTTACTTTTTTCTTGCTTGGCACTGAAATGAAAATTTCTATATTTCATGGTGTTCATGTCTGATAAGGATGAAACTTATTTTCAAAATATCTTGATTCACATCTACTTATATCTGCCATTAAAATAATGAGAATTCACACAGAATTGAATGAATAAAACAAGTGATGCTGAAGGCAGAAGAAATGCAGACTTGACAAGTTGCCCTGGTGACAGATTTGCATTGTAGAACTGCTTTAGAAATTAGCTTATAAAGCAATAAAATGATTTGTAAATTAATTACGCCAGTGGATACATTTGGGTACACCAACATTTCAGCTACTCACAAGAATCACTTTGTTTCAATAGTGAGATTAAGTTGCAGCAGTAATTTCACTCTAATACCATGTTAATTAATACTGGCAAATGTGATTTTACAGGTTTTTAAGCCAGTATATTGGAGTAGTTAAGAGATGTTTGAAAATTAATATGCAAGGAAAGTAAAAAGACCCATGGCTGAAGAATCACGAGAATGATTGTTCATAATCCCATACCTTCCTCCCCATATAATTCATGACGTGGTGACATCATCTTTCATCTGGATTATATAAAACATTCATCACTTTAGCATTAACATTGGAACTTACTTCTGAGTTTGTAAATAGCTGCCATAACCAGGAATATGCTCAAGAGCAGGATCACAACAAAAGCCGTCATCCAAGGGGAGGTGGCAGGAAAGAAAACATCTGCAAATTATTTCAGTTGGTCAGTTACAACTTTCCTAGAACTATCAACTTCACACTTTATGTGCATAAAGAGAAACAAAATGTTCTGAATTTAATTCCTAGACACCTGGAGGAGCAGTTCACTGGAACTTCTACATCCCTAGACTATTTCACAAAGGACCATTGGTGATTTGTGTAAACCACTGCATTAGATGTTCTAGCTTTAGAAACAGAAGCAGAAAAGAATGAGATGGGTGGAATGGCATCCTCCACAGCATCCACAGCATCCTCCAGCTTTGCAAGTCAGAATAGGCACCACCCAATATCAGGATTTAATTTCCCCCAGATAGCATCACACCCATGAAAAGGTGATTTTTTTATTAATACTTGGACAATATTTGGGGCTTGCCCATGGAAACTAATGGTGGTTCAGTGCAACAGTTCAAGTACCACAGAAGAAGAAAACTACTGTGAAAAATGATTATTCTGTTTCACTGGAAATTCAGGTTCCTGGGGCAACCTGCTCTGTATGCATTAGGTAACCAGTTTTCCTCCCAGGACACAAGGTCATACTCACCCGCAATGACAACTGAAGATTCTGTCGATGTTTTCAGCAGTTTATCAATTATTTTGCAGGACATGGAGTTTCCAGACCCTGGTTTTAGAATGATGGAGCTGCTGGCATTAGTGGTGGTGTCAGGAGTGAGAGGGGTCCCAGTGACACTGTCTCCTCTAGCATCTGTCCACAACACTTGGACTTCAGTAGACAACCTTTCAGAGAAACATTTGAGTCTAATACCATCACTCTCATAACCATCCAACACAAGCAACGGATCATGGCCACCACCTACAGAAGAAAGAGACAAACAAGTGGCTGGGCTCAGCAGTCACAGGGGTTTTAAAGACTAAGGGGGAAGAAGTCTGTGAGAAGTTTTTCATTTATGATGCCCTGTAAATGTTTTACCCACTGATCCTATGACCTGATCCTCCTATAGCTCAGATCAGGAGCAGCAGCTGCAAATTTGAGGATGAACTACAGCACTTAGATGCTCTTGAAAAAGCGTTAAAAAGTCATTAAAAGTCAATCCCCTTTTAAATGACCAGCATCCAACACATCATTCAAGTCAAAATTACCTATCATCTCTTTGCAGAGTTGACTACATAAGGTTATCTAGGTATGGTAATCTCAACAAATTTTAGTCACCTAAAAGATAAGTAGCTTGTGAGGCAACCACCTGGTAGAGAAAGGATGGAGAAACTGCATTCCCTATGGAGCGATTCATTTCCCAGGAAGATGGGAATCTGAGACACATGAGGTACGTTACTCTCTGGGAGGGCCCATCTTCTCCTATTGACTGTACACGAACCTTAGACAAATAGCTCTCAGAGGCTCAATTTTAATGCCTACAGTTCAGTACACTAAAACCCACAACATACATCCATCTTCACGTGAAATCCAAAGTAACCATCTAAATCTGGACCTCCTTCAGTGACAAAGAATGTCATAGGGGACATCGGTCCAGATCTGTTAGTAGTCTGAAACAGATTTAGTACAAGGTGAAATTAATCCATAACAGAGCAAAATTACCTGCAGTGGGATGGTGTGTAGATACCAATACCAAGATGAAGGTGATTGCTGTTGGCTGGATGAAGAGCCCCATGCCTATGTGAAAGGCAAAAAAAAATGTTTTAATGCAAAATAAATGACATGGGGTCCTGCACAATTGAGTTACCCAGGTTCACACCAACACAGGACAAGAAGAAATGGCCTCAAGTTGTGCCAGGGGAGATTTAGGTTGAACATAAGGAAAAAAATTCTTCACTGAAAGGGTTAACAAGGCGTGGAACAGGTTGCTCAGGGAAGTGGCTGAACCACCATCCCTGGATGTGTTTAGATGTTGTGTAGATATGGCACTGAGTACTGAGACATGGTTTAGCAGTAGACTTGGTAGAGTCCAGTTAATAACTGGACTTGAAGATGTTCAAGGTCTTTTCCAACCTAAATGGTTCCATAATTCTATGATTATAAGATGTTATGATTCTAAGATTTTATGATGTTATGATTCAAACATTCCATGATTCTATGATTCTAAGATTCTATAATTCCATTACTCAGAGAGTCTAAGATGCTAGGATTCTGTGATTCATATTATAAGATTCTATGGTTCTCTGTTTCTATGAATCTATGAATCTATGATTGCATGATTTGAAAATTCTAGGATTTTGTGATTCTATGATTCTAATATTTTAGGATTATAGGGTAAATATTCTAATCTTGTAGTGTCTAGGATTCTATGATTCCAATTATAATATTCTGTGATACTATGATGCTATTTTTCTGATTATCTGATTATAATATTCAAGCATTCTTTGAATCTATGATGCTAAGACTGTAGGGCTCTAGGATTCTAGGATTCTACGTTTTATTATTCTGTGAGTCAAGGATTCTATGATTCTGAGGTTCTATCATTCTATGATTTTAAGATTCCAGGGTTCTTAGATTCTAAGATTCTATAATTCCATGATTTTGAGGTTCTAAGATCCTAGGAGTCTAGGATTCTAAGATTCTGGGATTCTACGATTCTGTGATTCTTAAAGTTAAGGATTCAAATATTCTATGATTCTTTGATTCAATAATTGTATGATTGTCAGGCTTGAAGACTGTATGATGCTTATTCTAATATTCCAGGACTGTATGATTGTAGGATTCTAGATTTCTAGGATTGTAATATTCTGTGATTCTATGATTCTACGATTCTAACTTTCTACTATTCCAGGATTCCAAGGTTCTTATTCTAAAATTCTATGATTCTATGATACTTCTTCTAAGATTCTAAGGTTCTATGATTATATGATTCCAATATTATATAATTCTATGATTCTAAAATTATATGATTGTATGACTCTAAGGTTCTATGATTCTAAAAGTTTAGGGTTACAAGATTCTAGGATTCTACAGTTCTATGATTTTAATAGTCTAAGATTCTTTGAGCCTAATATTTTTAAGAATCCATGATTCTAGTACTCCAAGATTCTATGATTTGTTTATTCTATGATTTGTTTCTTCTATGATTCTACGAGTCTATGATTGTATTATTCTCAGATCCTATGACTCTTGTATTCTTAGATTCTATGATTCTAGAATTCTGGGATTCTAAGACTATAAAATTCTAAGATTATGATATTATAGGATTCTAGGATTCTATTCTTCTGCGATTCTGTGATTCTAAGATTTTAGGATTCTAGACTTCTAGAAGTTTTATGATTCTAGGATAATATGAATAGCTGCTCCTGAGATTCTATGGTTCTTATTCTAATATTCTATGATTCTCAGGTTCTATATTTCCATGATTCTTTGGTTCGAATATTAAATGATTCTATGATTCTTATTCTATGTTTCTATGATTCCATATAAATCTATGATTCAAAAATTATAGGATTCCTTGATGTTAAGATTCTATGGTTCTAAGATTCTATGATTTTTTTAATTCTATGCATCTGAGAGTCTGTGATCCTGTTATTCTATGCTTCTAAGATTCTACAGTTCTATGATTCTAAAATTCTAAGTTTCTATAAACCCATGATTCTAAGGTTCTAAGATTCTTTCATACTTTGATTCTTATTCTAAGAGTCTATTATTCTATGATTATATGATTCTAAGTATGTATGATTCTATGATTTTAGAATTCTAGGATTCTAGTATTCCAAGTTTCTAGGATTCTAAGTTTCTAGGATTCTATTATTCTTATTCTATGATTCTAAGATTCTAAAATTTTATGATTCTAGGATTCTTATTGTAAATTTGTAGATTCTAGGGTTCGATAATACTAAGGTTCTATTATTCTTTGATTCTTACTCTAATACTCTAATCCACTGGAAATAGTAATTTGTTATGAAGTGAGTAATTCCTTAGCTGGGCAGGCATGTATCTCAGCAGTAGCACCAGTAACAGGACTTGAAATGGCTCCTTGGAGTTAAAAGGCAAAGCCCATTTAGATACAGAACCTCAATTATTGATTGGGTTGTAAATATTGCATCGTTTTAGCATCCTAGTCATTACTCATTTGACAGAACATAAATGACGCCTTATTAAAATAAAAGAAAACAAAATATAACATAATAAAAAAATAAAATAGACTAGAATTGAATAGAAAAGAATAGAAAATATAAAATGAAATAAAATATAAAATGTAAAAGAAAACAAAAAGACATACTGGTGTTTTCTAAATTAAATATTTCAGTTTTGAAATACTATAAGGATTTTTTTCCTCAAAAACTTTTAATGGAAATAGAAATAAACTTTTCTAATTTATCAAGATTTTACAGTAGAAGTCCACAGGATTTATATAACCAAATCCCCTCTTTTTTTCTCTCTCCATGTATAGATAAAACCATATATAAGTATGGTTTATACTAT
>JAAGNO010162813.1:0-10346 GCA_033439905.1 Ceryle rudis
ATAGGAAGGTTTTAAAGCTCCTGTAACCCAAGTTAGTACTTTTACTAGTGGAAGAATTGACTGATGGGCAAGGTCACTTTAAGCTCAAGACAGAGAATAAGGTTATCATGCTATCTGTGAGTCTCAGTGTACAGAATTTTAAGTTAAAGCATCACCCATTTTGTTTGCTTTTGAATGTAATTCTTCAAACTGCAGCAGACTCAGACAACCCTAGGATGAAATAGAAGAAGGGAGCTTGCTGCTGTATACCTACAATCAAAATAAACATGGACAAATACATGGTGGAAAAGTTCATTAAAAGCAATGTAAACCCAAAGATGTAATATTATCTCTGCCTTAGAAAAATTCTAAACTTCTTCTGCTAAAAGCTGGGAAATCTGTTTGTAATCTTGACCTGATTGTTTTTTCCTCTAAAGAAACTTACAGGCTACTATCAGAGACAGCATACTTCACTAGCTGTGATGAGCTATTTTTGTAGTCCATTCTTGGCTTTATTCTTTGTGTTTAATGTGACATAGCAAGGCCATTTTTATGTTCTTATGTACCATTTCTTCATTTTTTATTTATAAATCAAAGCAGATTCTTGCTAATTCCCCTGAATCCATTTCCAAGGCACCCATCCCTATGTTACAGAGTGGTATCTCCTCATTGGCAAAGTCCCTAAATGTTCACTGCTGCAATATTCATCTCAGTAATGCATGCCAAAGACACTTTGTAAGGGAAACCTTTTTTTTCTTTTTCTTTTTCTTTTTTTTTTTTTTTTAGAACATTTCAGCAATCTCAGGCAAAAAGACTATTCAAAGCCTGTTATTGGCAGTAAGATTTTGTTATTCACTTTTGTCCTTGTTTGAATTTGAATGGAACTAATTCTGTTAAGTGATTTTATTTCTCATCTCAGTCTCTTCTAACTAACTGCACTGTCTGAAGTTAACAGCAGATTTTCGCAGACAGTCTCTGCTTCCAGCAGTGGTGACACTCCATGGTTAGAGTCACTACCAAGGGTTGGTGTGTGCAGAAAGGCTCTGGCTTAGACTTGCTGCTCTGCAGACGAAGGACACTGCTTAATCTTGTGAACCACATTGGGGTGCAGAAATTAAAAGGCTGCACCTGCTGGGAGGAGCAACCAGGACTGCGACCCCGAACTGACCAATGAGGGACTCCATCTCATATACAACATATTCACTATAAAGCTGGGGGATCATGAAAGTTAAGTCCTCTCTTCTTCAATGGCCATCATTTGATGAGCACTCTGTCTATTCTGCCTTTGATCCCAGTGTGTGTGTTCCTGAATCCCATTCCAGAATCCAAGTCCTGAATCCAGTTTCCATCTGCTTCTGAGTCCAGTCTGAGACTTCCCCAGTGCCTGCTCCATTGCATCAGTGTTGCCAGTGATGTAACTCCCATCAGGGGGGCTGGGTTCGAGAATTGTTTTGTATATATTTGTATATATTTCATTTTATTGTTATTATGTTCAGTAAAGCTTTTTTATATTCATTAAATCTGGTTTAGTTTTCTTTCCAACCCATGTCTCTCTCTTATCCTCTCTCTCTTTCCCTTTGGGAGAGAAGAGGGGTTAATAAAGTCCATCACTGGCCTATTGGCTGACCCAGCCCTAACCCTTGACAACTTTATCAGGCTTTGATAGGATCAAGCACTGTGCAATAATCTATAAAACAAACCATGATCCAGCCTTGCAGTCTTAGTGGATAAAGGGAATTTATAAGTTCCTGAGAGATATTGAGTACCTCAAAAAAGTCAGGCCCAAAATATTCTCCCTGACTGTAAGTTTGGGATATACTCTCTAAAAGAAAAGCACAAATCATTCTGAACTGGTAGGACTCAATAGATGTTTAATACATATTCCTTTGAAGTCTTTGGACAGAATCCTAAAACAACCCCCCCAGCCCTCTAACTTTATATGTTTATCACAATTTGTATCTGAAGAAGTGAAAGCAAAGGCAAAAGGAAAAATTAAACAACAAAAAAAGCACCACAAATAACCGTGGTAGGGAGGGAAGGCAAAGATGAATGCTGAAAGATTGTTAAATAGGCCATTATATCATTACTGAATTCTCACTGCTTTTCTGATTAATCGGACAATCAAAACCTTGAAGATAAAATCTAGAAAATCTTAAGTTCCCTTTTTTTAAGCTTATCTGGAAGTCGGAGATTCTTTTCTTTGTTTCTAAGATGGAATTAATGACTCTAGCACATTTAACTTTTTTTGGTTTGGTTATTGTTTTAGAATATCAAACCTGAACATTGGAGATATATTATATATAATCAGAATAATATTTGCTAAACTTAACATCTATCACATTTACTTGAAAGTGTTCTTCATTGCTATTTCTTTCCTCTTATTTCTTTGCTGGATGAAAACCATTTGGCTTTAGGACTTCTGACATTTTTTTTTTTTTTTTTCTTCTGCAGTATATTCTTCCATGAGAAACAGCTTATTTTAAATGAATGCATGATATGGCTTCTAATGAAATTTAGTTCCTAATGTGCTTCCGGCATGATTATCCCACCCTCAGAAATCCTTCTTCTGTTCTTAGCTCACTTATATAAATATCAGAATGATAACACTTTCTCTAGTAATTTAAAAGGAGAAAGAAAACTTCACAAGTGGGGCATACACTGATGAGTCTCAGGTCACCAGAAAGAAATCTTTGTGCGTCTCTTTTTACCTGTAATCCTAGGGAAATCTTGATCAATCAAGCCCAACTTGCTTTTGATTATCTTTTCTTCATGTCACCTGTCCCCCTTTCCTTTCTGCATGTCTACCCCCACTTCTTAGCTCAACTATTCCCATTTCTTCCTCCCAGGTGACTCAGCCCCTTCAGTTACCATTAAGCCTCACTGCAATAACTGACTCTCTTCTAAACAATACTTCCATCCTCCCAGATTTTTCAGTTCCAGGGTTTTTTTGCTCCTCCCCCCCCCCCGGTTGCCTTGCTCCCTTTTGTATTGGTTGAGCAGGAGAATATTGAAGACAGGAATGAAGACAAAAATCACATACACACTTTATATATGACATCTATAACCTTTCAGAATGGTCAGACATGAAAGCTTTTCCATACACAGATATATCCCTATTGCCTAGATCAATCATCTTGCTAAATTTCTGGTTTAACCCAAATAATGAGGTTTCTTGGGCTCAGACAACTTGAGAAATTTCTACTCTGGTCAAAGACATATTTTGTTCCTAAACTTATTCTTCTAAATTATTGTTACATTTGAAGAAAATCTTAAAACAAGAAAATACTTATCTCAAAATGTCCTGATATGGAAAATTTCCAAGTGATTACAGTTATGTGTCCTGTGCATCTATGCATTAATCAATGCATAATAGTATTTACTAATGGAAAATGTGCTAATTTGGCCATAGGTCCGCCTATTGCAAGATACCTTTGTTTCCATTAATTGTTAGTTTAATCGTAATAAGCTATTGAGAAATGTATATTCAGATGAAATTTTGTGTTCTATATTTCTATGGTTTAAATATCTATAGAGTATATATTCTTTGCTATTTCTGGTATGAAGCTTTTAAAGTTAGGCTTCAAATTCTTCTTCAGGACATTAAAATTCTGAAGAGTAAGCAATCAAATGACCAATTTCAGGTATGCTGTTATGAAAAGAAGGCAAGTCAAAATATACTAAGCTTTTAACCATAACTAATTACATGTGTAGCTTTGCACATGCAGCTTTATATATTTCTTTTTAAAACAAAATCTTAAAAAAATTCTTAAAAGGTTGTTAATCTTAAAGAAAATAAAGATCTTTAAGTTATCTGACTTGTAACTGTTTTTTGCTTTGGAACAAGAAGACGTACAGTGATAATTCAACTTCATTCTTTAAAACAAGGATATTCATTGGATGAATTTGTACTGGATTTTACAGGTAAATAACTTTTGCTATCATTTAAAGCAAATAATCTGAAATGTCCTTGATTTTTCTCTTGTACTGCTTTTGTAAAAATATAATTTGGAAAGCACCCTGCTGATATGCATACACATACAAGAAAGCAACAAGATTCAAAGTGTGAGTGTGTAATCAGAATTCAGTACTCACATAATAATTATCTTTCTTTGTTAAGTACTTCAGATTCTGCAAATAAGATTTTAGACTAGATGTTGATGTTGTTTTGGCATTCCTTTCCTTTTGTTATTAGTGTTTAAAGCACAGTATATTCCTACACTACTGATAATTTAGTTCATGTCCCTCTTGCTGTTCTAAATAGCACTACTGAGAGATTTTTTTCTTTTTTTTTTCTGAAAATTTAAAAATGTCTTAATCATGTTCTTTGTAGCAGCATTTACTTCCATCATAATTTTACTAAGAGAACCACCTGAATGATATAAATACAGTATTTGCATGTCCATGTTAAAAAGATATCCAGTCCAAAATATAAAAGCCTTCAGTTTACTCCGTATAATTAATGTATAGGCATTTGCTGCTGAAGTCAATGATAAACTTTCTGCTGACTTCAGAATCCAGGCCACTTGGAGCACTCTTGAAAACCCAATTTTATACATACTGAATAATACAAGAGAACATATCCTGTGATCCATTGCCTAAGCCCAGCTCCTACTGCTGGTAATAACAACTTTGCCCTCTTAAGGAGTCTCACAAAGGACAATACGAAAGAAGGGAGAAAAAGGTCAAGCTTAGGTTGAGATGCAAATCACAATTCCTCACTTAAAAAATGTGGACATTTCTATTGTTCAACTTAGTAACTTTTATAGACAACCTTTTTGGTCTACTCCTCCCCCCCCCCGCCCCCCCCAAGTAAGTGGAGCACAATAAAGACATGTTTGCCACATCCTTGAAGATAAAAGGTTAAGCCTTATTCACAACTACTACTTCTCTCACAAAAACTTTATTACCATAAAATGCCCAATAGAGGATCAGTCCCTTGTTCTGTAGTCTGTAAAGCACTTTTTCTTAACTGTCTAGGTAAGAGAGGATAGACATTAATCTTCTTGCAGGTGTGAGATGTCCGGAGTAGGTGATTTGTTTTGCTGGAATCTGAGCCTTCTAAAATCAGACTTTTGTGCATAAAAGTCCTTTAATGAACATGTACCATTCAGGAGAAAGTCAGAGCATCTTGTGGCTAAGAAGTCAAATGTGCCTTCCCTCTATTTCTTATAGGATTATTGAAAAAGTATTTATGTGTTGAAAGGGTCTGTGGTTTAGGGATACACCATCTTCATTACTCTGAAATTATTTGTGATACGCATGCATGTATTTTCTGGAGTCCAATATGAATAGTTTACCTTGTTTAGGCTTACTTTTAGGTCAACCTGGAGAGCTATAGAAAAATATTCCTTTCACAAGGCTGTTGAACACACTCCAGTTCACTGACTTCTTCCATTTCTGAGGGAAAAAATTGCCAGGTTCTGTTCTCACCAGGTTACTGAGAAATTGTTAAAGAACTAAGGAAATCATGCATTGTTAATAGAGGATGTAAAATGGCAATAGTTTCTGAATTATTATCTGTAACACATTCATTACTTCAAATACATAAACTACCCATAAAATGTATAAAAGTAGGGAAACTACCATTGTAAATAAGTGTTTGATTTCATAGATTAAAATTACATTTTGTATTAAAATTTATTAAGCAACTGTATTTCTTTGAAAGCCTTTCTCTTCTCCTGATACATTTTAAAATATATTACTTTCCTGAGTACCAAATGAGAACTGAACTATTTTGCTAAACATTTTGAACTTAAAAAACTGGATGGACTCTGTCTTGAAGAACTTCCCAATGCCCTAGAAAATTTTGACAATGTTATCATAAAGTATGCTGAAATATTCACCCCAAAGCAGATTTATAGTACCACTGCAACACAGGAGTGTGTCCTCTATGTAGTAAGGTCTTTAAATATGCAAGACTGTCACAGATGCTCTCATATGTCTTTTCCATCTATAATAAGGGCTATAGACAGGGGGAAAAGAAACATGAATAACAGTGGTTTCTTTCTGCTTCAGCAATTCCTGGCTTTACAGTAATTCCATAGGGCTCTTAGTAAGTAATTCAAGATAGAGAAGTGTGGGAAGAACAGACCACCTACGTTATTTTGGGGGCACATCCTTATCCTATGTTGATAGCCCAGGAGCTGTCATTAGTTTGGATTGTGTCTTTTCATAGGACTATTTTTCCACTTTCTTTTTTTAAGTTGCACTTCAGTCTCTGACCTCTTAAGAAATCTAAATCCATCCTGAGAGATGTTATCACTGTCAGAACATTTTCAGCTTGGTAGTTTATTCCTGTGACTTGCACTACAAAGTCTGTAACTAATCAAATGGAGCTGCTTTCTCCCAGCACTCACGCAGGGCTGCACCTAGCTGTGTAATTAGCACAAGCACAGTGTACCTCTGGAGAGCAGGTCAGTGCTGTGTGGTGTGCTGGGAAGGGGCCATGGAAAGGGACATCAGCATTTAGATGTCGCTGCATGCTGAAACATTCAGGAATCCACTTTTCTGAACAGGACCCAGATAAATGAGTCAACTAACTTCTGCTCTGCTCTCTTGGAGCTCAGTTTTATATTTACACATAGTCTTTGCCTTCAGTATAAATTGTGTACACTTGCAAACTGAGCTCTTTGGTGCTATGCTGCTGCTTCAGACAGCCTTGGAGAAATAGATGGATATTAATTTGACAGCCCCTGTATCTCTATCCTCATTAGAGATTTCAAAATGTGCTTTATCAGGGGATGAGTGTTGAGTAGTAGTACTGTGAATGTGCTAAGAAAAAATTTGATTGGAGTGACCCAAACATTTGCTTCTTCACCTGGGTCAAGCCTTTGTTAGAGATTTCCATATTTTGATAAATAAAAAATTTTGATTTTCATATGTCTCTGCACTTTAAGATCCCCAGGCAGACATGTTAGTCATGTAAAAAACTCCTCAAGCTTATACTACATCTAACCTGAAATTAAAAAAAAAAAAAAAAAAAAAATTTGGGCCAATGCTGGCACTGTAAACCAACTTCTGTTTGATACTAAATGTGCCACTGTGCCCAAAACTGAACCTCCTGTGGTTCTGAAGCAGAATTCCTGTTAGTCTTCACTGGAAGGATACCAGAATAATGAATTTAAGCACATACTCTGAACAGCCTCAGGGTTTCTTTTTTTAACTTGTTCAATTTACCAACCTGTTACCAGGGTTCTATGAAATTTCTTTAATTTATTGTGTGGAAGTTTTGCTCACAATATCTGGATAAGTTGTTTTTGCAGCTTCTGAAATCAGCAGGTATGCATACCTTTCTTTGCGTGTGGGTTTGTCCCTTTACAAGTCATGTGTGCCTCTCCTGGTATTGTAGAAAATGAAAGCATGTTAACCATCAATAAAAAATAGTAATGTAAGAAGCAAGCCACTTGTAAAGAATGTGTTGTGTGAAAGGGTAATTTGGCAGAAAATAAACCCCCTTGCATTCCAGCTGGTCCTTAGATATCAGAGGGGCTGGGGGGGGCTGGACTTAAGAGTGACGTCCAATTTGGTACCATTAGTCCGGTTGCATTGAGTGTATCTGAACTCTCAGCTCTGGATTCACTAATAGCACCCTGCACTCCCTGTCTAGTCGTGTTTCATGGTCTCACGCAGCCAGTAAGGAGCTGATGGCGCGCAATGAGAAACTCCTGCAACTAGCAGTGTGAATAGTGCAGTCTATTGAGAGCAACAGCAGTACAGGTTCTTGTGGACTGCTGGTGATAAATTCTCTGTCTGCAAAGCACGTGCAGATACACAAAATGCGTTACATTAAAGAGCAGCTCAGTAACATTTCTAAGTTTCCCAGGGAAATACTCGGAAAGTCTGGACCTTACCGAAAGGCGTCCCTGTGGGGGGAAGTGAGGTTCAGCCCATCAGCTGATCCCAGGAGTCAGAGATGATCAGCAATAGTATCTGCCCTGACTTGTCCATGAAGATGTCTTCCCCGACATCCACCCTTACTTAAATAATTTTTATCATAATTTTTACCTTCAAGGTGAAACTTGAGTCACTCTAGTCATAAATACATTTATTATGATTAGTGTAAATTTCTCTCAGCTTTTAAAGATACAGCTGAAAAAAATCAAAATGCAAGCTCAGTAAGGGGTGGTTGCACTTTGAAGGTAGGTAACCTTTGGGATGGAGGTGTGTCTTGGTATTATAATGGCATTAAAATGAGCAAAGTTTGCACAAAGGACAGTACTTTGTTAAAACTGTCAGACTGTTGCCACAGGGTTGCAACAAGCAGCTTATCAGTCCTGTGGTACCATTAAGCTCCCATCTCTGCTGTGATCTCACAGGGCCTGGCTATGGAGTCTTCACTCCACTCCATCCCCTGTGCTGCTTGCAGGCAGTGTTGCTTAGGGAACTGCTGTGGAATGGATTCCATGCATACCAGTTGCACTCCGCCCTGAAAGTTTCTCCAATGTTACACCTTTCCTTAATGTGTGAACAGTGATGCATCTTTAATATGATTTTAATTTTAAACTCACCTCCAGTCATTATTCCACAGAATGTAAAAGGAAATTCACTAATGGACAAAGAAAATGCCTGCCAAATTTTACCCTGACATTTATTTTAATAGCAGAGCAAATTTTTTTTTTTTTCAGAAACATGTTTCCAAAAATAGCTCAACAAATTTTAACAGCAATGACATAAATCCATTAAAATATTTTCTAATAAAATAAAACAATAATTTACTGATTTTCCAGATTAACATAAAACATTGAAATAACAATTGTTAAGATTTTCACTGAATTAAATTTTTGATCTATCATGAATAGATGGCTGTTGAATAAGCTTTGCGAAAGTAGCCTGTAAAAACTGCATTTTCTCAGACAGCGATTAAAATGTATTCAAGACAGTAGTAATTAAGACATTCTCTAGGTCTGTTTCGTTATTTCTCTCAATTATTTTTGGAAGTGAGAGTAATGAAAATGGATGACAATAATAAAATGGGAATTCTCACCTTAGCTTTTATCTTGTGGAAACTAGTTCAGAGAAAAATAATCTAATAAACAGGATTTTGTAAAGACTGATCAGTATGTAAACACAGAAGTTAGGTATCGGGCACAATATTGGAAGAATAAACCCTTGCTTATATATGGCAAGAGATAGGTCCTACCACTTTGAGGTCAGTAGCTATCTGCAGTGTCATCTCCTCCAGAGAGTGCTTATGAATGATTTTGTGTTCAGAAAGGTAAGGAAAGAGAAGGTGTGTCAATCAGTCATCAACCTACTGGTCTTCACAACTTATTTGAAGTTAAGTTTGTACCTAGCCTTTTGCCTTGTTAGGTAAGGTGGGCTTGGGCGCTTCTGTCTTGTGCCCACAGGTAGTAGCAGGTTCCGAGTTTAATGGTGACACATTCTTGTTCTCCCCAGCTGTGCCTGCAAACCCGTGGTATTTATTATTAATCCTCACAATGAAAGGAATTTAAAGTCATGCCAGTGAACAAATACATGGTATCCAACATGTATCAGCAGCTTAGTGTATTATGACATGCTGTTTACCTCACTCACAAACACAAAGTGACTTGTACACCTAATGAGTGAAATGGGGAAGAACTGCTGGGGGAAAAATGATTTTCAGTCTCTAGTAGTACAGTATTACATGATCAATGTCAATGCAATAATTCTGTCTGAAAGAGAAGTGGGCCCTGGGAGTGTGAGAGTCTTAAGCTTTTGTAGACCAACATCTGCTTTCTACTGGATAAGACCTTAAGCTTCTTATTTTGGCTGATGTTTTCACATTTAATCTGTTTTGCTAAGGAGCTCTAATATAAATGTTAATATTTTATACAGATCAGACTATGATGCTTCTTGCAAATAGCTGGAAAGCCCAGGAGCATGTTTGAAGTGAAGTTCCTGGAATTTTCTGAACAAGACAGAGGGCCACCTTGGAATAAATTTTTCATCAATATTGAAAATTCATAAGAGTTTTTCCATGCAAAGACTGTGTGTTATAATGAATTAAAACATTAGTCTCTTAACCTCAGAAGTCTTGGAGGTTTTACAATCTGAGTTAATGAACATCTGAAATGAGTTCAGTGAACTTGATAGCTTTCTAGTGCAGAACAATGAGAAGTTCATAATCACAACACAATCCTACCGACTTGCAGCAATCAGACTCCACAACTAGGACAGTTGTAAAGTAGGTTGTTTATGCGGTGCTGGATGCATGGAGGGTCACCCCACCACAAACGTGCGTGCCTCAGGCAGTCTTGTGCAGCTTTTTATAGTGTTAAACATTTAATATTTAATAGGTTTTGCAATGCACCTATACATATGCATTACCTATCCCCGCTTCACATGCAGATGAGGTCTCCTCCCCTTTGAGCAGGCGCAGTATTTTC
>JAAGNO010162814.1:0-10341 GCA_033439905.1 Ceryle rudis
CTTCTTTTAGAGTATCTCAGACTGAATATGCAAATGTTACTGTATCTAAACAATTTACTTTTGAAAATCTTAGCCACAGTCTCTAAAGTCAATGGATCTAACTAATGCAACATTTTTCCAGATGCCTCTGCTCTCAGAAGCAGCTACAAAATTGAGACTATACAAACTGAAATTCCAAAATCATGAACGGATGGTTCTACAGAGATACTGTTACTGAAATGACAGTAATCTTCCTATCAATGAGACACTACATGAAGTAGGGATGGGGCAAGTCTATTACATAGTAAGTTATACCACAGTTTATATTCTAAATTGTCATAAATTACAGATACTAGCAACATTGCATTCTCATGTATCCAGCACAAATGATTCCAAAAAGTAAAAGCTTTTCTCATAGTAGACTAAACCACACATATATTGTTAATGTCTCTCTAGGAAGCGTGCGAAATACATCGCAACAAGATTCAGAATAAGAAAACTGCACAAATCACGATGACATGATCAGAATTTACACAGCAGATTTCGTTCATAGCCCTCAAAAGAATTTCACAACACTGCGTCTCTTTCTTCAATATCTATTATTAAAATAGGTCATTCCTTCTCTCTCCAGAAAGCTCAGAGTTTCAAAAACAGCTGAAGAAAAAGTTAAAGATATCCCTGTAACTTAAAAAATATGGATAGACTGGATCATACTTAGTGTATAGAATCACTTTGGCTTTTCCAATTTCCATCATGACTTCATTCTGGAAAAATGACAGTTCCTCAGCTTCTTGTCTATTGTGAAATATTTCTGTATCAAGAAGGCGTAAATTTCTGAAACAGAATATAACACGAATATTTTAGGAGCATATGCACTGTATCTTATTTTATTGAAATAAAAGAATGAAAAACTTTTTTCTTCTTTCACATCTCAACATAAAGCTTTTTTAAACATATTTTAAAAACAGAACAATTACGTTATTTTCAGAAACTAGCTTCTACATTCTCACTCTTGACAACTACCTGAAAGGAGGCTGTAGAGAGGTGAGGATCAGTCTTTTCTCAGAAGTAAGAAGTGATAGTATAAGAGAAAACAGCCTCAAGTTATGCCAGGTTAGGTTTAGATTGGGTATTAGGAAAAATTTCTTCACCAAAAGGGTTTAGTGGTAACCTGGCAGTGCTGGGTTAAGGGTTGGACTTGATTGTTTAATTCTATGATTGTGTCAGAACAACCAGTTACAAGCACTGCAGTACTGTGTGTATGCATGCTCTTAAACTGCAGTAGTAGTTACGACATTTGAGTGTAATAATTATTATTTTCAGAATCAGAGTTTGCATATGTTATTATATGTAGGATCAAACATTAAAAATTCCAAATGTCTTAAATAGCATTCCTTTGTAGGACTGGATGGATAAGCATTTATAAATATTATAAAACAAGGTAAATAAAAAATAATCATTTAAACCTAGCTTCAAAATAATGTTCAGGTTTTGTCTTGTAAAAATACATGGGCTGAATTTTGTCTCCTACTTAGCAGATACACCAAAAATTAAAAAAATAACAATACAACCCCCAAAACAGTCCCTGCAATGTGTCAGAGCACCTGGCCTGTGCAAGTCAGTTCATTCTCTTTTTATCATCACTCAAGTAATAAATAATAGATAATAAGGAAGTACTTTGGTCTATTCTGAAACACAAAAAATAATAGCCTGTCTAATGTCTTTTCCCCTTGTTCATCAGATAAGAGGAGAAAAAAAAAAAGTACCCTTCTAGGCAAGCTAGCAGCCCTTCTCTTACTGGAAGGCAGACTGTTTTGAATATTCCTGACCCAAGAAAGACTGAAAAAAAAAAAAAACCCCAAAGAAACTAAAAACCAAACCCAAAAAAACCCCAACCAACCCCACCAAAACCATCAGTTAAATAGAGACTAAAGGACTATACTAAAAGCAAGAAAGAATACTTCAAAAAATGGAAGTCATATCCAAAAATAAATTCGTTTTCAAACATGTCAGATGCAGGAAGCTTGCCTTTCTGTACAAGGAACACAGTGTCTCTAATCAGAGAACAGCCTGTAGAAAAAAAAAAAAAAAAAACCAACAACAAAAACCAAACTACTAACCAAAAAACTACAAATGACAAATTGCCCAGTCCAGGTGGCACGTCACCCAAGCTTTAAAGAAAGTCAAAGACAAAGTGGCTAAACTATTTCAACTGGCACATGTAGCTTCATGCTTAAAACTTCCTAGATACCAAAGGGAAATGTAGATGGCAAAGCATTCCATGTGGTTTCTAGGGAAATACAGTTAAGAAAGCTTGACCTCTAAAGAGGAACAGTTGGCAGAAACTTTTCAAAGCATGAAGTTAGAGGGAACACAGAAATATATTTGGGATAATGGCTTTTAAACCAAGTCATCATATCCATGATCGGCATGCAGTCCCAAATTCAGTAGGGCAATTTTAAATGTCACTATCCATTATTTCACTATATAGATTCTGAAATCACAGAGCAGTTGAAACCTCAGACATGAAGATAACACTTACTTAAAAGAGGTCTCCCATAAGTTCAGAACAGCAACCATTGCAGGATTTATTGCATGCAAATTTTCTTTCATGTATCGGCATGTGGACAAGAAAGACTTGTTCCAAGGTTTTGGCACTACTTGTACTCTTAAAAACAAACGAACAAAGACAACCAAGCAAACCAACAAAAACAAACACCACACACACACAAAAAAAAAATGAGCAACAAAATAACCACCACAGTACCAACAAGAAACAATAGGATGAACGTAGCTGTGCTAATAGACAAAATATTGGTACATGTGCTTTAAGTTAATTATTTTACATCCCTGAAATCACAGAACTGAGGAGATAAATCTAGCTTTCTGCTCATTATTCAGATATCAAACTGACCACTGTATGAAGGATAGAAATAATATGAGAGAAATACTGGACAAGTCCTAAGAGATCTGTAACCTACTCACAGTCCCTTATAGTTAGCATGTAATAAAATCATTATACATATACAATGTCAACTGACTATAGCCAATTAATATGCAATTTTCTACAATAAGTACTATCCATTTTTTATGCTCATCACATCAGATCTGTAAAAAATTAATATTATATATGAATATATATATGAATATATATTGTATTATATTCTAATGCCTACCATTTGATAATTAAAAGCATCTACCCCAAAACACAGGCCAGAAACGGTAAAAAATCCCTTTCTGTTACTCAGTAATGCCATCCCCAATAGAGAGCCTGATTGACACTGGTGCAAATATTCTGTTTCTGTAGAATTTTATTCCTCTACAAGTTATTTTACCAGTTTTTTTGCTGTAACTATGAAAAAGGTATCTCTTCACTTTCACATCTCAGGAAGAATTAAAGTATGTTCTAGGAAAGTTGATATTAGGAAGGCTGATCCATACTGGACAGATACATGTTCCTCAGAGTAGCATTATCCTTGCTTTCAGTGGATTGCAGAATTTTTAAGGCAAGTGTGATTAAAATGCAGATAGTCCATTACTCTGAACAAAGGCCACATCTGTCCATTCCAGTATGGAGGTTGTTATATACTGGAAAACCTGGCCAGAAAAAGCTAGGCACCTATCCTTGTTTATACTAAATATTGTTGAATTGTTCTGAGGAACAAAACAGTCTGTATTTATTACATTCGTAAACCTGTATGTATTGAGGCAAACTGTGACAGTCTGCAAATAAGACAGAGCTTCAGTGAAATCTGCAAACACAACATTGTTCGATTGATTACAATACAGTTTATACACAAGCATTTGGCCTGCTACATCAAATGCTTCTTTAAATGAGATTTCTTACCAGTTAAGCACTGCTAAACAAAAATAATTTAAAAGAACGTTTCAAGAGAGACACATTTTCCAGAGTATTTTCAAAGATGTTGTAAAATCATTACTTTAATTTACATAACTAATAACTAAGTCTTATTTACAGCTGACACTGGCTACTGCTATTAAGACTGTTCCCTACCCGCACTATTCTACAGACACTTCTGTGGTCAGTGTTTTTGAATAAGTGTATTTGCTTACTCTGCATGATGAGGTAGAAGAAAATCATTCTTCTTATCTTCATCTTTTTCCCTGGTGTCTCTGAAAACAAAGTCAACTGAAGGGGAAAAAAAAAAAAAAGCTTAGCAAAGGAATCAAACCATGGAATCATTTTGGTTTTAAAAGACCCTTAACATCAAGGCCAATTGTTAACCCAGCACTGCCAGGTCACACTAAAACATCTACAAAGCTTTTAAATACCTCCAGGGATGGCAACTCCACCACTTGCCTGGGCAGCCTGTTCCAATGCTTGATGACCCCTTTTGGTGAAGAAATTTTTCCCAATACCCAACCTCAACCTCCCCTGGTGCATCCTGAAGCCATCTCCTCTTGTCCTATCACTTGTTACTTGGGAGAACAGACTCCTTTCAGGTATTTGTAGAGAGAGATAAGGTCTCCCCTGAGCCTTCTTTTCTCCAGACTAGACAACTGCAGTTTCCTCAGCCACTCCTCGTAAGACTTGTGCTCTAGGCCCTTCACCAGCTTTGTTGTTCTTACTTGGATATGCTCCAGCACCTCAATGTCTCAATCAAAATGTCCAAATGTACAAGTCATTGAGAGGAATAGTTCTATCTAGATATACGTGGAAGGGAACTTAGGAGAAAGGCATACTAGTAAGTAAGGATTTATAAAATAAAAGAATGCTTTTAAAAAGTGTTGAAACATCAACAATAATGATTATCATCATCTTTGATTAAGGGTAAGAAAACCTGAGTATTGTTTTTATTACAATGTGCCTCTAATATTCAAGAGAGCACTTGTACACAACTCCTCCACACTGACAGCTCTCAGCTGGGAACAGTACTTATCAATGAATGCTTCTGAGTATTAGCAACTTCCAAGAAAATACACGTAAACTCCCAGAAATCTACCTATAGCCTTTCGTGCACTTATAAGATAGTCGTCTTTCACTTCATCAATCAATGAACGCGTACTATCATCAAGTACTTTCAGATGTTGTGGAATTAAAGCTAAGATGTGGTCTAGCCATGATTCATCCATCGGGGCCACATTTACTGTATCAATTCCATGGTGAATATAATAGTAGTATTTCTGCAGGATAAAAGATTATGCATCAGTTAAGTCAAGTACTAGACAGTCACTGCTACTACAGGTTTAGCTAGAGATACGGGCTTATTTAGTAAATATAATTGTAATTAGTACTAAATACTGATTATGTTAATACATAAATCTGATGTAAATACCTTCATCGGTCTGCCAAACACTCATGGGTAAAAAAACAATAAAAAGATACTGAGATAGAAAACCAGGGTATAGTGGCATAAGCCTCATTTGATTTCTCTCCAAGAGGTAAATAACAAAAATTTCACTGAAGAATGAACACAACTCATAGAAACATGGCTTCTGGGTTTTGTTTTGCTTTTTTACAGTTCCGCAGTTGTGACGAGATGCCTCTCCTTTGCACTGTCCTAGTACCAACCTTTTCCTAAGATAAATTTTCAATATATATTCCTCTACCTCGTTATTCCAGTGCTGCCATTATGATCCATTAGCTCTAGTGCTGGACCATACATCCAAAAAGAAAGCTATGCATTCTGCAGCGTTTCGTGGGGATACGCACCATACAGCTAATGCATTGCTCAGAATTTGAATGCATAACCACAGATCTGCTTGTATGTCACAATTTAAACAAGCATGTGAAATCTGAGCATCAAAATCTCAGAGCATTAAAGGAAACAGATGGCAAGTCCAAATTCAAAGAAATTAAGAATGGAGTATCAACTGGAAGATTATTAATGTCAGGAAGTAATCCATGAATCTATTTCAATCCAAAGTGAACTTAATATTTTAATACACACAAATCATAAAACTGTGCATTAGAATTTTGTCATACAAGGTACCTTAAAGCAGAATGAGAATGAAGAACATCCTGGCCCTTAGATAAGGGTAAGACAAAGAGAACTGTCTTATAGATTCTATCTGCCCAAAGCAGCACACACTCACAAGTTATTCTCACTTTCAGCAACTGAAGATTTGTTTCTTACTTCCTGACATTAGTTATCCTCCAGTTACTGTTCCATTCTGCAATGCTTTGAATCATCCAAACATTCCTGAAGTTCCATTTTCAACCATAACACTATAAATAATATATCGCATGAAAATAGTGGAAGAATATGTCACTTGCAGTCATCTGTCACTGTGTCAATCATCTCGACAATATTCACGAGAAATGACTGGCACTATATTTCATGTATTACTCCACAAAACGGTCTTTAGCTACCAAAATGTCTTTCTCTATTGGTGCAGACGAATCCACTCTTGGAAGCTGGGTTCCATCAAGGGCTGGACAATGTTCTTCAGTAAAGTCTTCCTGCCTGAGACCAAAAAAAAAAAAAAAAAAAAGTATGCATCACATTCTTCAGATACTTTTTACTGGCACAAGTAATATATAGCCATCCTACCTACACGTCAGTTGTGATCAAACAAAAAAAAGGCAACTGGAAAAACTTTACAGTGAGCACAAGACATTCTGATTCAAAAATAATGCTGAAGCATGTGACCAAGTTTGTATTTTACCTGCTAAGGCTCAGCTTTTAAAATTGGTGATATAGTTCATGCTCACGCATACCTTCATTTTGCAATTGCCAGAATTTTAAGATCATTTAATTTTAAAATTTGGTTCATCCATCAAAAAGGAGAAACACATCATTCAAAGATAAGGAAACTCACAATATAATGTCAACAAGAGTCCTTCTGAATTGTTGTATTTTGTTCAGATGACTGCTGCTCTGCAACGCAGAAGTTGATGGCCCAGCACGTGCATTATCTCTAGAATTCTGTATCTTGTATTTCTTGTATCTCGTCCTAAAATATTCTCCTTGCAGAACATAGATTTTGAAAAGAAGTTTAAAAAAAAAAAAAAGTCAAATTTATCATGCATATGTTTATTTTTGAGAGGTTTATTTTCAGTAGTACCAAAAATGTGAACCTTACCAGGGGAATACTCATTTTTCACATTAAACACATCTGACTCATCATCTTCCTGTTCTTTGTTCAGATGGAATGAAGGACAAGTCTGATGCCACACTGGTTTAGACCTTGCCTAGAATAAATATTTTACATTTTAGTTTTATGCTTGTGGTAGGTGCTACTAACACACACTTCATGACTTCTTAAATGAGTAAATCAAGGAAACTATAGTCAAATATACATCAGGAATAAAGCAGCATAAAAATCATGCAGTAAACTACTGCTTACATGTTACCCTCAAATTGTAAATATCCAGACCATTAGAGATAAGCACATCAATCTTACATGTAATACTTGTAAATTCTCTATTTATACTGCACTTAAATATTTTCAAACTTGTTTAAATACTTCACTTTCAATGTTTTCCAAATAGTGAAAAATAAACAAAGTTCCCCATAAAGATAAAATATGCATACATAACATACATAGATAGTGCAGAGAGAGAGAATATAGTGAATATACAGCTCAGCCTCTATTTGAACGAGAACTGTGTTCTTCACATAACCACTCTGCAAGGCATATTTGAAAATGAAAGCTTACAAAAAAAACTACCTGAGACAACTGCGGTAGTAAATTCTCTGTTCTTTTTGCTGACTTTCCCTTGACAGTTGGGCTGGGCTTGGGGGGGAAAAAAAAAAAATTCACAACTGCACACTTAAATTACTGCTACTATTAGAACCCTGGACTAGATGACCTCTAGAGGTCCCTTCCGACCCAGGCATTTCTATGTTTCTATGTAAAACCAGAACTGTAGCTAGATTACATCTCTTAGGTAACAATTTTTACACGTACAATTTCATACTGCTTCCCCTAGAGTATTTTCGTGGAGAATTCAACTTTATCAAATGCCTTGAAAAAGTACAGCTCTGAGAAATTAATCTTAAGCAGGGAAGCATTTACGTTACTCTTTTGCCAACATATATATTAAAGGTAACATGAAATAATGCAAATAAACAATTTTTTGATTCCCATTCTTCAATCAACATTTTTAAAACACCAAACGGTCCTTTTTTTTTTTTTTCCTAATTCAGAAACTCTCACTGAAGAGTGTCCAGTATTCTCTGCTTTTGCACAATGCTGATCCCATCCCTCAGCATCACACACTATCAAAGCTCTCTGTCCAAAAGTCCCCTCTGAGCATGCCCAGGACTCTGGCTAACACATTTTAGCAAGGTACAGCACCTTCCTATAAACAAACAAGACAATCTAATTGTAAAATTATTTAAAATTGGCTCTACCACAACTGCCTCTGGCCGTTCTACTTCTCCTCCGTTTCACATTACCACCAATACCCTGGCAACGCTGACGCTGCATCTTTCCACACAGCTGCACTCACACCAGTACTGCCTTGTCTATGGTACACCTGTCCTCGTTTTCCGCTTCGTGTCTTCAGCAAGGGTTGTAACGGAGCAGAGACAATGCACACGAAGTGCTCTTTGTGGCAGTCACTGAAAAGGTACTGAATGAAGACTTTGCCATATAACTTTCAGTCCCTTATTGAACGCTTCTTGCCAGTCTACCTTTCACTTCGGCATGGTCCATGTGTAAGATTTTTTCACACCTTGAAATTCTAACACTCAAACCGTTCTTGCAGTCTGCGGTGACAGGTTTCAACAGAAATGAGGGAAAAGCAGTATTATAACCTACAAGCACACAAAGATTTACAGGCCAAGCCTGCCAACCGGAATAGCTGTAACTCTACTGGGAAAATATTAAATATTAAGCCATTCATTTCTCTGCAATTTAACATATTCAACAGCAAAATAAATAATAATCTCGCCACAGACTGCCTAAGAGCTACAAGTCTTTTCTTAATACTGGCATGAATACATCTCCTAGTGGTGTATTGACACTGCATCGTAAAACTACTGCTTACCAAGCCAACGAGCCTATGGGATGCCATGTACCCTGCGAACAGAGTTTGGAGTCATTTGGACACAACTCTATACAAATATGCTACGATAGAATCATGGAAAAAAATTTTACAGCTGTTGGACTGGACCTGGCTCAGGTAAAGCCACCTAAGGTGGAGAAAAAGCCATCTTTTCTATAAGAGAAAATGGTTCTAAATCCCTGGAAGAGTATTACCTATTTTTCTCAGTGACAAGGTACAGAGTCTTAAGACTCCTGGTTAGGAACAAATAACAGAAACTCAGGTATCTCTACAAATAATAGGGCTAAAACATGACTAAGACTATACCTTGTCTTCATATACAACATTACATGGTTTTGTGTGGATTTTCTTTTGATGAAAAACACAGAATTTAGCACCACAACTTATACCCCTGAACTGTTGGTACAGATAACCTCCGCAGTGATGCTATTTTCACTGAAGACAGTGACAATTCTTCTAAAATACTATAAGGCAATCCTACTACTGGCAATAAGATGCACTACAAAGAGTCGTGGACAGTGAGGACTATATGCACCTCAGGAAGAAACACACCCAAAGAAAAACTGTTAACTTTCAATTTACTGAAGGAAGTTACTGAATTATTTCAGTGAAAGTATCTCACACGTTTCATCAGAGGAAAGGAAATGTGAATGAGGACATCAAACCCAAAAGAGGCTAAAAGAACAGGACTGACTTAGTAACAGGCAAACATAATTTTAAAGGGCAGAGTCTTCCTTATAATTACATTAACCAACTACAACGCAATCAGGCCACCAGAGAAATAATACAAATTAGTATCAGTTAATAGCCAGTCATTTAAAAGCATATTAATAGCTACAGGTTTCTGTTGGCATTTGTCTTCACCACTTAAGCTTCCTGCAACTCTGGAAATAAACTGAATTAATAAAAATCTCTTCATGCTTTGCATCAAAACCAAACAAGCAAACCAAAAAACAAACAAACAAGCAAACCCACAACAAAACAAACAAACAAAAAGAAACCAAAAAAACCCAATCAAACCCAAACCACAAAGGGGGAAGAGGACTTGCAACATTTTGTACCAAGCCAAACACTGAAATTCACTTACGTGGTTTTTTAACGGGATACCTTTACGAGAGTTACCGTCTCTGAAAACACCGCAGGAACTGCAAACAGCCTGAACTCAAAACACCTCTTTAGACTTGCACTGCTGGAGTAACGGCAGATGGGGGAAGCTGCAAGAAGGACTACATTGCTTCTAAAAACCTGACTTAAGGCATCCACAGCACAGACACCACGGTTTAATACTTCTGGAGGGTATCAGTGACAACCAATTTGAAGCTAATGTGACAGGATACTGAAGCCTACCTCTACAAACGTGGCCCCCGGGCAGCCCGGTGCGCTCA
>JAAGNO010162815.1:0-10253 GCA_033439905.1 Ceryle rudis
CGTATACTTCATATATATACTATAATCATATATGCTCTATAACCATTACTTAATTTTTAACAAACTACTGAACTTCCTTTCCAAATAACTATATTTTCACTTTTAAAATCTAACTTTTAAAAACTAGCTTTCAGAAAAGAACCTATCATAAAAATTACCATTTATCACTGGGTACCCAGAAGCACTTTGATTACAAAAGAAGCAAAAGTATCCCAAATAAAAATATTATTACTACTACAGGTTGTAGACAACATTGGCTTGTGCAATTCTGTTACTAACCTTGACAGTCTGATGTCCACACTAAATCTGAAACTGTCTCATTTCATTTTCTATGGACTTGTTTAAGACTTCCAGATATGAAATGAGTTGTAGGCATCTGCTAAATATCATAAAACTTATTTATTTTTAGTAAGTTTTTGTCATGGACTGGGAGGTAGATCTCTTTCTACATGCTCTTCTGTCAGACATTTAAAAAAGCACAATCTAATTTGTCACATTTTTTATATCAGATTTATTTATATACATTAGACTCTCACATCCATGAAACTTCTATCACCCCTGTACTGTTGTAAGATTATAGCTATGTGTAGAGTGATTTCGATGTTTGGCTAATATATTTGTAGCAATAAAAAAGGCCTGTATTTCACCATTATAACTACTACCTTAATGCAGACTGTAAGCTGTAGCCTGACAACAGTATTGCAACTATCGTCTCACGTTTTCCTTTCTTACAGTCTTTGAAGAGATTGTGTCAGCAGTTTGAAGATTGAATAAAATGCAGATGATTTATTTGCTTAAGGAAACTCAACTTCCTTCAGACTAAGGGTGGAACTCAAGCTGCTTAACAATAAATATCTAATGTGCTTTCTATGCCATAAAGTGTGCTACTTAGCCATATATTGCTCTTATAGATAAACACAGGTTATCTCTAGGTCCTTCATCACATCTGCCAGCCTATTTAGCTGTTTCTCATATCTTAAAGCATCCTGAATGAAGCAGAAGACAATGTTTAAGAAATTTAGCCATAAGTCAAGGTACGCAATATTTGATGGGTACACCAGATATATTACTTTGTCACACGACTCAGATTTATCTTCTGTGTTAGCAAGAAACTGGAAGATTAAATAGATAATATATCATTTGTTATTGTCCCACACTGAAATAACAGATAGTAAAAGAAGAAGAGAAAATTATGGTATGCAGAAACACCTTACCATATATTAGCTCTCAGTACCTAACCACTTTTTTTATATTGCTGCTATATTACCTGCTGTACTACCTGGTAGTCAACCTGTTCTACAAGGCAGTCAGGTAAATCAATGGAGCAGATAATAAAACTTTTAATGATTTTGTGTTTACATGCATACAATAAATTAAAATTATTTACCTTAAAATGATTATGAGGAATATTTTCTCATATTGCTTAATTTTTGACAACTTGAATTAAAATGCTTATTGCAGGTTGTTGTGTCAATGACTCTACGCACACTTAAGTCCCAGGATTTTTCAGCTGGGAACTTGAAGGCTCCATATTGTTTGCCATAGGTTTTCTAGTACAACTGTGTCTAGGGATATATCACTGCAGGTTTCTCCTACTTGAAATACTACGGTGTTTCTTAGAAGTCTCAAATATTACACAGTTTATGAAAGCCTCATAATGGAGGTTGGATATATGTGAAAGATAAGTCTCTTGTTATGTAATCTCTTCAGTTTAAACACACAAGATAGGCAAAAATTTAAAAGGATTTTTAAAAATAAATAAATAAATGTAGACATTTGCTAAGCTCCCTTGCAAACTTAAATAGTATTTCATGCTGCAGTGTGCCAGTATAATTTTTATGCCTTTACTTGTCTTTGATTGGAGCTTTTCTTGGCCTTATAGAATAGGAAAGTGATAGGCATAGGAAAATGACAGAGGTAATCCTGGGTTTTGCACATCACTATCAGCACAATTAATGAACTGAGATTACGGGGTAGTAACCTGCTTTGAATCAATGAAAGACTCCATTATTAGTTTACCTCCTTCACCTTTGTGCAGCCTCAGTGGAGATGATTGCAAAGATAGTTCAAATTATGTATTAATCAAATGTGCTGCAATTACACATGAAATACAATAAATGTAGCTGCACAATAGCTTTTTAAGGGTTCTTTTACATTAGTAATTCTAACACCTCTAACACCTAACATTTCAAGATTCTTTTACATTAGTAACTCTAACACCTCTAACAATACTCTATCAAAGTAACTATTTCCTACTGTAAAAATGTCTAATTCTGTTGGGGTTTTTTTTGTCACCAAAAAAAATTATTTCACAGTGCAACAAATAGCTACCCAACAATCATTCACTATTATTTTCAAATTAATAGACCAAACCATTATCAAGTATTCCAGTGTAATCTTTAAGCTAATAGAATTATATTTTGCTATTATGATATTTATAGCATAATAATCAATAGATATTTCATTTTTTAATATAAATTCTCATGATTGAAATGTCTACTTGAGGTCTTCAGTTTGTAATAATGCAGAATAATAATTGATACATACCTTTGATTTATCTCAGTGAAAATATAATTCCCCCACATCTGTTGCTTTTAGCTTTAACATATAATTTTCCTTTCTTATGATTCTTCCATAAAATAGCAGTGAAACACTGGAATGAATTGACAAGAGACACTGTGTAATTTTGGTTCTTGGACATGTTCAGAGGTCAGGTGGACAAGGTCAGAACTGATCTAGTTTTGATCTGCTTTTAGCATCAGGGTAGATGAGATGACCTGTAGATGTCACTTCCAGCCTCCATGATTCTGATTCTATAAACACTACTGATACTATGTTGTTACTATTACTGGTTACTGTTACTGGTAATATTTCACTATGAAATACCATTGCAGAGAATCACTTACTATTCAGTGGTACTACTACTAAAATGTTGGTAATTTGTACCTACAGAAAAGATAATATTGATTAGGCACTGTGCAAACAAAGACTATTGTCCTCTTCATAAACAGTTTCTGGCTTAATAAGAACACAAAAGAAAAGGCTATTATAAGGAAGAAATAAAACCATCAATAAGAAAGAATAAACTCAAAGTTCAGCTCACCATAGGTACATGAGTTTCTAACCTGTCTGCTGGGTCATACTACAGTGTTCAGAGGCTGGGGTTATTCCAGCAGTTTGTTATCTGCATTTTATGTTGCAGTCATGAACTTCTGAATAACCCTGTTTGCTTGTACATTTTCTTTCACTCTTTTAATAAAGAAGAAAATATTTATACAAATCTCAGCCTTGAGGATATATGCACTAAGGTATCTTGTCATCTCTCTCCTTCATTAGGGAAATATAATCCTCAGGAGCACTTTCTATTCTCATTTGTACTCAATGGATGTCAGTTGTAGTAGACATGTAAAGACATTGATATAACACTAAGTTAACAACCTGTTTAGACTTTGCTTGCATTGACATGAAAGACTGAAACTAGACAGACTATTTTTTCTTGACAGCAGAGTCATGCCATTATGGATATTCAGAGGAAAAAAAAAACCAAACCCACACAAAAAATCATCCACTTAGAAAAACTTTAAGATGTATTTGAGGAGAGGAGAGAAGGCAAAATTAAGGAGATAATTTAGATTTTCAGATTTTTAAAGCTTTTTATGTAACATTCTCAACTATACAGTATACATGACAAACCAAGTCAAGGGGTTCATAGCAAGGTGAGTTTTTTATCATATGTATTCTCTGGAAGGACTTTTCAGTACACAAAATAATTACACTAATTGCCTTTCTTTTTAAAGACATTCAAGTGAAACCAGAAATCATAACAAAGAAAAAAAAAAATCTACATAAAATCTTTTTACTAGAATGTACCAAGATTACACAGTAAATGACTGTTGCATACATTTTTCTTTTTTTTCATCCATATGCCTGGAACAAAGTTCAGATTCCATCACTTAGAGCATTACAATGGATGTATTATTGTGTACAGATGGTTATAGTAACATAATAAGCAGTACCAAATTATAACTGTAGCATAGCAACTGCTCTGCTGAATCAGACTACTGTTTCAATTAATTTAATATTCTGCCTCTCCAAATAAACAACTACACATACTTACAAGTATAAAAATATAAGAAAAATTCATCAGCCTATTATGAGATCTCCTGCTTCCCAGGAAGAGTGTCCTCCTGAATTCTCTCAGTTAAATGAAGGTTTATGAAGTAAATTATGATGTATGTAGTGACTGAAGCTTACATGAAATAAACACAGCTGTTCTCATAATTCCTGAAATTTATAAAACCTGCTTGGATTCCTTTAAGATCTTGATTTTTTGCTCACCGAGTTCTCACATCTTGCATGTGAGCCAACTACATATGATCCAGATGACTAAATGTCACAGTTTACATGTGAACATCATACCTGACCTTCTGTTCCAGTCAAATGTGGCTTAATTTGATTGCTTACATGCATATCAGGGTCTATGCCATCTAACAAATCCTAGGGTATTCTGCATGGCATTTAAATACTCTTCCAGAAAAACACATGACACTGTAGATAACTGCATGCTGGTATCTCAGATAGGACATCTACAATGGTAGCAGATAGCTATGGTGACTGTATAACCTTCTAGACAAAACTACCAGTATTGTCTTGGAGGCTATTCAGTTGATGACATATGTATGGACTTCTCAGGTTGGGTTTTATAGCTCTCAATATTTATTTAGAAATTAATTGAAATGACTAAATGTTGGAGTGTGGTGCCATGTGAGACATATAGGTTAACCAAAACATTCTCACTAGACAAATGGAAATCCATATGTTTCCAGTTACCACTCCAAATGGAGTGGTAACTGGAAATCTGATTACATTCAAGCAACACATAATATTAGTTGTATATACTGAGGTAACTATATCAAGCTGCAGGATTTCATTAACTAGAAAGGGAGTTTGGACATGCAGCTCATGTACAGACACATATTTACATCAAATTTAGTCATCTGCAAATGTAGAGCTGAATCCCATCTTTTTTTTGTAATCACAATTCCTTTGCTTGTTCTTAGGCATTTAGAGCCAAATACTCAAGCGCATCCTTAACGTGAACTTGAGTCATTGCTCTTTTCTCAGACAACCTAGTATTTCTTCTGACATGTCTTCTGAAATTGCCAATAGTGTTTTTTTCAGGCTGATGATACCATTCTAGAATACAATATTCTCAATATGTTGTGAAGGCACAGAGTGGGTCAGCAGCATCCTCAGAGTTAGGGAGTGGGACACTGCAGGGTCCTTGACAGCAGAGCAGGCAGAGCTGGTGGCCTGTAACAGGGCACACTAGCAGTCCCCAATAGCTTTGTTGTGTTTCAGGCTGGACCTAGAGCTTGGACAGGAGTTCCTGTCAGGAGTGACTGGAGAAAAGCTAGACATGATCTACAGTGCACACCTGATGGGCCCACCCAGGAGATGAGATCCTGACAATGTTTGGCCCAGATCATCTAGAAATAGGACCAAAGACTGTGCTAGTCACAAGCACCAATGCTCATCAGGGACAGTAAGGCCAGATGGTGTCTTCAGGTCCTGACATACACATCTAGTGCTTGTCTAACTGAGCTTTGCACAAACACAAGAACATAGCTTTACTGAGTTTCCTGAAACAAAATAAACATGTTTGATAGTGCCATCATTTTCACCCATTTTCACCTAATCTGGATATATCTTGCAATATGGATACAGTTTCATCATTATAAATATATGTTACACAGATATGCTTTTTACTATCTGAGGACAACTGTGTCAAAATAAGGAAATCTTACATATAAGATTTATGTAAGGATTTAACTGTGGCTTATAAGGATATGGAAGGAAGAAGACCAATGAAAGTAAATAAACTGAATGCCTTTCAGTTAATATGACCATGTGTCAAAACCTAAAGAGTTACCCAGCCTGTACATACGTAGAGACTGCAACCTTAAGTTCATTGGCCTCTGTGATACATAAGGACAATGAGACTCTATCCTCTCAGTTTCTCTACTTTATCACAAACTACCACAAATATCACAACTAGCAAGTATACCTATGATTAATTATGTGAATGTATATATATCAAGCTATTAAGAAATATCAGCAGTTATATAACATCAATCAATAGTATAGCAACAAACAATGTAATAGCAATATTATATTGTTTTTTGTATTATATAAATATCTAGACAGGCTAGAGAGCTGGGTGGAGAGAAATATAATGAAATTCAATAAGGGCAATTGTAAGTGCTGCATCTGGGGAAGAACAACCCCATGTATCTGTACAGGTTGAGGGCTAATCTGTTGGAGGAAAGCTCTGGGGAAAAGGACCTGGGAGTCCTAGTGGACAACACAATGACCATGAGCCAACAGTGTGCCCTCATGGACAAGTAGGCCAATGACATCCCGGGATGCATTAGGAAGAGCATGGCCAGCAGGCTGAGAAAGGTTCTTCTCCCCCTCTACTCTGTGATGATGAGGCCACACCTGAAGTACTGTGTCCAGCTCTGGGCTCCCCAGTTCAAGAAGGAGAAGGAACTACTGGAGATGATCCAGCACAGGGCTACCAAGATGTTTAAGGGCCTGGAGCACCTACTATATGAGGAAAAACAGTAGACCTGAGAGATCTAGGTCTATTTAGCTTGGAGAAGAGGAGGCTGTGGGGGCATTTTATCAATGTTTATAAATATATAAAGGGTAAATGTCAGGAAGATGGGAACAGGTTCTTCTCAGTGTTGTCCTGTGACAGGACTATGGATAGTGGCCATAAACTGGAAAATGGGAGGTTCAACCTCAACACGAGGAAACACTTCTTCACTGTGAGGGTAACAGAGCACTGAAACAGGCTGCCCAGAGAGGTGGTGGAATTTCTGTCTCTGGAGACTTTCAAAAGCCACGTGGACTTGTTCTTGGTATGTAACGTGAACCTGCTCTGGCAGGGGATTTGAACTAGATGATCTTTAGAGGTCCCTTCCAACCCCTACCATTGTGTGATCCTGTGAAAACTCAAAACTAGAAACAGCCAAGTAGGTATATGCTATTACAAGTCACTGCAGACTTATCAACAGTGTAACAGCAGATATGCTTAAGTTACTTGTCTGGATATATATGATCCTGTTATAAAGCAAATGACACATATCTCAGAAGGGGAAGACAAACTGATCTCAGAAGGGGATTCAACCATGATATATATGGGACAACAAACCAAACCAACCCCAGAGGTGGGCCCAAAGTAGGACCAATGAAGTAA
The DNA here is from genome assembly GCA_033439905.1 of Ceryle rudis. Classification (NCBI taxonomy): domain Eukaryota; kingdom Metazoa; phylum Chordata; class Aves; order Coraciiformes; family Cerylidae; genus Ceryle; species Ceryle rudis. Next base: position 7,265 of record JAAGNO010162815.1, read on the forward strand.
TAGACAAAATCTCACTTCAAAGATGATCAACATCAGGAAGCTTGGTGTTATCCAGCTGTGCCCAGAGAGAATCTATGAGCTCATAGAGAGTTAAAGCAGAGAACTGAACCTGTTTATGTGTGGTGGGTTGATCTTGGCTTGAGGCCATGTGCCCACCAAGCCACTCTATCACTCCCCCTCTTCAACTGGACAGGGGGAGAAAAATGTGATTAAAGGCTCATGGATTGAGATAAGGACAAGGAGATCACTCATGATTTACCATCATCGGCAAAACAGACTCAGCTTGCTTGGCCAGCTGTGGGTCCATCTTGGAGCTGGCTGGCATTGGCTCTGTCAAACATAGGGGAAGCTTCTAGTAGCTTCTCACAGAAACCATTCCTGTAGTCCCTCTGCTACCAAAACCTTGCCATGCAAACCCAATGATTAAGAAAGGAAGGAAAGAACACACAGCACAAAAAGTTCTCAGAGAGAGAGGCCACATTTTGCCTAAAAATTAAGTCCTAATAAATTAGTCTCTTTCCATCCACCAAAATCAAAGCTGCATTCAAACATGTCTCTCACAAAGGAGATTATAGGTTTAACCAACAGAAGAACAAAAGTTGTGAGATCTACCTATACAGAGAAAACCCACACCTTATCTTTAGTGGTTATAATTCATTTATAAGGTTGTTGATGCATTACTGAAATTAGAAGGAAATATTTAGTCAACTTCTCAGATTATTCTTCATTATTCAGCTGCATTATTTTCCCAGAAATTTCTACTGCAATCTCATAACATAATTTTTCTGTTGTGTTTGTCTTTAATGATGAAAGAAATCTTTAATGATTTCATAATTGTGGTCTCGTGTTATTAGCACCTTTCCAGCTCTGAATACAAAACATAGCTCTGTGAGGGCTGCTATGGGGAAAATTATCCCCATCTCCATCAGACCTAATACACTGCGAGAAAGCTCTGTTCTCTACACTCACCAAAAGGGATGAGGTAACCCAGACAGAACTTGCATGAACACATGAAGCTATCCAGGTCTCCAACTGTGAGGACTGCCACAGACTTTCAATGGTAACAGGTGTCAGTATGAGGTGTGACCAGATGGATGATTTGCTCAGCCAGGTGGCAGAGGTGTGAGAGGAAGTAGAAAGGTTAAGGAGCATCAGGGAGGCTGAGCAAGGCATAGACGGAACCATGCACTTCTCTCCCTAAGACAGAAACAGGAGCACCAGAAAGTATTTTCCCACTGCCAGGTTGAAGGCAACACCCTAAATGGAAGAAATTAATAGAACCAAATCAACACTCAGGGCTGCAGATGCAGCTCATCCCCTCCTTGCTCATCTTGCTGTCTCAGGTTCCTCTGTACAACAGGTATGAGGCTCTGGATGGGGAAGGTCAGTCAACAGAGGTTGTAGATGACAGTCCATCTACAACAGAGATGTCTCCAAGGTCAGAAAGGACTATATCATGACCATCTCCATCAGGAAGAAGAGAAGGGTTATAGTTGTAGGCAACTCCCTCGTGAGGGGAAAAGAGTGTCCGATATGCTGGGCAGACCCTCCTTTTAGGGAAATCCCCGGATCCTGGCTTAAGAATATCACTAGGAAACTTCCTACCTTGGTACAGCACTCAGACTATGACCTGTAATTGATTGCCATGCGGGTGGAGGTGGAGCTACAACCCACAATCTAAGAGTGATCAAAAGAGACTTCAGGGTCTCAGGATGGCTGGTAAGGGATTTTGGAACACAGGTTATTTTTACCTCTCTCCTTCCGATTTCAGTACAGGAAGAAAGAGATGGACCCAGTGGAATGACACACTGAGGTTAGAGGGACAGGGTGCTAGTAAGGCCTTTCAGCCTGTTGTTCTGAGACATGCTGGCTACACTGGAGCACACTCAAAGTCTTCTGGAGATGAGCCGGGGTCCTGAGGTAGTAGTAGGCAACAGGAAAACACTGGTGTAATACCTCAAAGGTATTAAGGGGAGTTCATCTAAGAAGGTGACATGGCCAACAGCCCAACTGAAGTGCCTCTACACCAATATATACAACATGGGCAACAAACAGGAGTTGGAAGCCACTGTGCTGTTAGAAAGCTATGACCTCATTGCCATTACTGAAATTTGGTGGGATGAATCCCATGATTGGAGTGTGGCTATTGGAGGCTACAGGCCTACAGAAGAGACAGGCAAGGAAGAAGAGGAGGAGGTGTTGCCCTCTACATCAAGAAATGGATAGTTTGTGTAGAGCTGTCCCTGAAAATTAATATGAGCAGGTCAAAAGCCTATGGGTAAGAATGAGAGACTGAGGCAAGAAAGGGAACCTTGTGGTTGGTGTCTATTACAGGACCCCTGATCAAGGGGATAATGAAGACTGGTAATGGAGATGTCTTACTCCACCAACAGAAGGCTTCACACTTGCAGACACTCGTCCTGCTGGGGAATGTCTGGGGGGCTGAGTTTGGACTATTCAGGATGCTGGTGCAGAGAATTGCTTGGGAAGCAGCCCGGCTAAATAAAGGGGCCCGGGAAGGCTGGGCTTACTTCAAGAATGCAATTCTGAAGGCGCAGGAGCAGGCTGTTGCTATGTGCCGGAAAACAAGCCGGCGGGGTAGAAAACCGGCCTGGCTGAACAAGGAGCTTTTGCAAGAACTCAGGGGAAAAAAAAAATAGAGTATATCACCTTTGGAAAAAGAGACAGGTGAGCCATGAAGCATTTAAGGGTGTTGTCAAGTCATGTAGGAAGAGAATTAGAGATGCAAAAGCTCAGTTAGAACTTAAGCTAGCCCATCCTGCTAAGGATAACAAAAAATGCTTTTATAAATACATTAATAATAAAAGGAGGGTCAGAGAAAGTATTCATTTCTTACTGGATGAAGGGGGGGCCATAGTGACAGAGGACAAGGAAAAGGCTGAGATGCTTAGCACTTTCTTTGCCTCAGTCTTCAACACAAAAATAGATTATCCTCAGGGCAACCGGGCTCCTGAGTTGGAAGGCAGGA
>JAAGNO010162816.1:0-10245 GCA_033439905.1 Ceryle rudis
GTGGAGCTGTGGTGCTGAGGGCCAGGGGTCAGTGGTGCCCTGGCAGTGCTGGGTTAACGCTTGGACTCGATGATCTTGAAGGTCTCTTCCAAGCAGAACGATTCAATGATGCTATAATGAAAACATGTTTTATGCAGAGAAGCCATTGGTTTATTACAACTGTTACTCTGCAGCCTCTTACCAATCCTGCTTAAAATGCAGGTTTGCTCCAATAAATTCTGTGGATTGCGCTCTGGGTTCAGCATCAGCACCCGAGAGCCACTCTCTGTGTTTGACAGGGCTGCCACACGCCATCACTTTTCCAACCATTTTGGCTCAAATACCTTTCTGGGTCTTCAAATGTACCCTCTTCATCACAGCAAACAACCGGTTCAGTGTCTGCCGCAGCGTTTTCGTCTGACATTTGCATTAACATTTACACCGTGGAGGAGATTTGAATGTAAAGGAATGTAAACACCACTTGCTCTATTTATTAATTATCCTTTCATTCTATTGGAGGTAGAAAAAACAAGAAGGGGAAAAAAAAAATCAAGTACTTAAAATAACTTCTGTCTGAGGAACTGCATCACCAAGTTACAGTTCTACACCCCCTTGCTGTTCCTGAGCTTGCCACTTAATTTTGTGGTTAGATTTTTATCAAGACCCAAGTTTTAAGCGCGTGCAGTTGTTGGAGCTCGTGTCTGGTCTTTAAGTTACCCCCTTCTCATCTCTTCTCTGTGTTTTAGGTGATTATCACCATTATAACCGGTCTGCCTGGATGCCGCTGCAGCGACCTCTGCGCTTTTCTTGTCACTTTTAACAAGGAGCATGGAAGGTTCGTTACGGTTCTGGTTTCACAGGCCAAAACACTGGTCGTACCACGCACCGAAGAACGACTCGGCGTGAAAGAAATGAAAATATCAATGTTTCGCTTCATTTTTTTCTCTTTGTGTTGTTTTGTTGGGGTTTTTTTTTAAGATCCCACATTGCAAACAGTGTGGTAAGAATAAATTCAGTAAATATTATGAAGCATCTTAACTAGTTGCACACAGCACACTGCGGGGTATGTTACTTCAATCCTGTTATAGACAGCAAGCTCTCCACGGGACAGCAATGGGCCCTTGTGGCCAAGAAGGCCAGTGGTATCCTGGGGTGCATTAAGAAGAATGTGTCCAGGAGGTCAAGGGAGGTTCTCCTCCCCCTCTACTCTGCCCTAGTAAGGCCCCAACAGGAGTGTTGTGTCCAGTTCTGGGCTCCCCAGTTCAAGAGGGACAGGGAACTGCTGGAGAGAGTCCAGCAGAGTCTACAAGGATGATGCAGGGACTGGAACAGCTGCTTTACGAGGAGAGGCTGAGAGCCCTGGGGCTGTTTAGCCTGGAGAAGAGAAGCCTGAGAGGGGATCTAAGTAATGTCTATAAATCCATGAGGGCTGGGCATCAAGAAGGCAGGGACAACCTCTTTTCACTGGTGCTTTGTGATAGGATGAGGGGCATTGGATACAAGCTTGAGTACAGGAAGTTCCACCTCAACATGAGAAAAACTTCTGTACTGTAAGAGTTGTAGAGCATTGGAACAGACTCCCCAGGGAGGTTGTGGAGTCTCCTTCTCTGGAGACTTTCCAGCCCCACCTGGCTCTGTTCCTGTGTGACCTGCCCTGGGTGTTCCTGCTCTGGCAGGGGGGTTGGACTCGCTGATCTCCCGAGGTCCCTTCCAAGCCCCACCATTCTGTGAATCTATGTTTAAGGACCCCCTTACTACGGCAGTAAGATAAATCTGCTGTAGGAATTTGCTTCTCTATGTGTTGATACAGCTTCTGGGAAATCCCAAAAGAAGACATTCTTATCCTTTTAAATTTTACCGCCAAACACTTTAGCATTTAATCTTTGTAATGGTCTGGACTATTTCTTCTTTTACTTTTAACTCAGTGTTTTGATATTAACGAGTTGATTCAGAACACTTTTGTGGCTCTTTTTTTAGGGCAGACATGTCAGGTGACTTCTCAATGTTCGGCAATAATACATTTCATCACGTTTTCCCCGTGGACGTCGTCGTTACTTTTTATTTTCGCAGGGAAATATTTTCCCACCCAAAGTCTTTTTGAATTGGATTTGTCTGATTTTTTTTTTTCTCTCCTGTATCACTGACGGAGGTCAGAATTACTCCTATGATGTGCTGCTTTGAAGAAGCTGTTGAACATCGTTTAGTTAAAAACCAACCAGATAATTTTGGCAGTAATTAAAAAGAAACGTGCTTACGCTGGAATTGACAGAGAGCCGACTCAATTCCTCTTTCCCATGTGCTATGAGTGATGTGGAAGGGGCTTGTCAAATTGATTTTTTGGTCTGATGGTTCAAAATAAACCAGAAATGGAAAGAATACCTTAAAGATTTTTAACTTCTTTCCTCATTTTACTGTCGTTTAGGTGGATAGTTTATCGGCAAACTATGGACAGTCCTGAATGTTTCAGTGCAACCCACTTCCAGCGTTACCTCTCTGGCGTCCTGGAGGCTCAACAAAACCTCAGCATCCGTCAGTCCACTTATGCTAAAAAGAAAAACCGTCTCTTGGTGGTCTTGCAAGGGTAAGTGTTTGAAAGCCTTTGAACTGTTGCATAGAGTAAGGGATTTTTTTGTTCCCTTCCTATTTCCAAGGCATTTTTAAGCCCTCTGCAGCAGTCATATTCCTGTGCTAAAGCGTGATGCTCGGTGAATTATGGTTTCCCTACTTTCCAAACTCAGCTTTTCTCTTACTTTTATTGCTTGTTACTCCATTGAAACGATGCCCAAAGTCTTCCTTCGATCAGAAGGAAGAACAGACTCCGTTTGGTTCATCTTCTCCATTTAGGAGATTGACTGTGAGCTTTGGTTTCTCAAAAGAAGTTTTCCTGCCGTTTCCAGCAGCATCTTAGAGGGTTGTGAAATGACATTGTATTTATTGGTGAAGCTGTGTGTGGTTTGGGTTTGGGTTTTGTGGTTTGGGTTTGGGTTTTGTGGTTTGGGTTTGGGTTTTGTGGTTTGGGTTTGGGTTTTGTAGTTTGGGTTTGGGGTTTTTTTTTGACCCCTTGGAGGTTCTAGATAGAGACGTATTTACCCTTCAAGGGCTGCTGAGACTTTGTCTTGCTGCTTCTCTCTTTTAAGGTTACTGAGTGCTGATTGTCTTTAAAGCAAGAGGTTTAGATGGGGCAAAGACAGCTTGAGATTGCACTGCAAGTTACACTTCAGAGCAACAGATGAATACTACTGAATATTACCTGCTGTAGCATTATCTCAATATATAGAGGGAGTGTTGTAGCTCCTGTTAATACACAAATCAATTATTGCTACTTTTTTTTCCCCCCACAGAAAAAGAAATAAGGGCTCTGTTCTTTTTAAGTCATTAGATGATTGAGTGCATTTTGCCAAATCTTCATCTGAGTTGCTTCAGGATAGAAATTAACATCAGGAAGTGTGATTTGGTGTGACATCAAGGCTATAATTTTATCTCTCAAGTGTTTACAGTACCGTAAACTTTTGAAAGACCAGTGATTACTGGAGAATCTTTACTAAATAAATTCATAGGTTCCAGAAATAAACGGTCCATTCAGGTAGGAATATTTTTTGCCTCCAAATAGAAACTTAAAAGTCTAAGCTACTGTGACTCGTACTAAACTTGAAGCAGAGAGCGTGTGTGCTGTAATAAGAACCAGTCTTTGCTTTTCTGCAAGTATTTAGCATCTCTGTGTGCATAGATGCTTCCTTCTTCTTTGCATTTCTGGTAGCCATTGCTTTGATTCTTTGGTACTCTTAGCTCCACAAAATGCGATGCCAACTTTCCAAGCACAAGCTGATAAAAGATGAGAAGAGAGAGAGGTAATATTGTGTACGTGTGAGTTTCTATCCAGATAAATAGCGTGCAGTTTTTGCACAGCATTTCTCATGTGCTATGTTCCGAGTTTCTGTACTTCTGAATGAACAGCTCCATAAAGAGCTTGCAGGTTTTTGTCCTGCTGGGACATTTCAGCCACCCCAACATTTGCTGGAAAAGTAGCATAGTGAGCTGCAGGCAATCCAGGAGATTCCTGAAGAAAGGCTGAGAGAGTTGGGGTTGTTCAGCCTGGAGAAGAGAAGGCTCCAGGGAGACCTTCTGGTGGCCTTGCAGAACTTAAAGGGGGCATATGAGAGAGATAGGAACGATCTTTTGATCAGGGCCTGTTGGGACAGGACGAGGGGGGATGGTTTGAAACTAAAAGAGGGAGATTTAGACTGGAGAGAAGGAACAAATTCTTCTCTCTGAGGGTGGTGAGAGCCTGGCCCAGGCTGCCCCGAGAGGTGGTGGCTGCCCCATCCCTGGCACCATCCCAGGGGAGGTTGGCCGGGGCTCTGAGCACCCTGCTCTGGTTGCAGATGGCCCTGCTCAGTGCAGGGGGGTTGGACTGGATGGCCTTGAAAGGTCCCTTCCCACCCCAACCAATCTGTGAGTCTCCGATTATGAGCTCTAGAAGTACTAGCAGAAAGCAGGCTGTCAAAAACATGCTCCTCACTTGGTTCAGCGGGCGATACTGAAGTCAGACTGCTTTACCAAGCTTCAGATAAACGCCGTGTTCCTCGTGGGATAAAGGTGAAGCTTCTGAGCCATCTCTGTTTGTCATTTCCATCTCAAGGGTAGTATGTGAGCACTAATATCATCTGCAGTATGTTTGCCCCCTGAGTCATGAGCAGGTAACCCAAGCTAGCTTGAGGGAAGTGCAACCCTAACCTCGCTGGGATGCTTTTGGTTCCCAGGCTGCCACATATTCATCTTTTTCACTCAGGGTATCTACGTGGAGCTTTGTATTTTCTTCAATGTGATCCATTCTGATTGTGCTAAAAACCATAATTTTTTTTGTTTCCGTGTTCAAATCAAGTTATTTTTTTTTCCCCTTAAAGTTAGGAGTCATATAAAGCACAGTGATGTACAAAATAACTGATGCTCTGGTAGCAGCACTGGCTTCAGGAATGGCTAATTATAGATTTTCTGTTCTTTCCCAGTAGCCGAGTGTTGCTACAGACAGCTTGAAAATAGCTGGAGTCCCCTAAATAATTCATTAACTTGAGAACTGACAGTCCAGTTCTGAGAGAAGATTATAACTGGCTGAGAAATAAACACCTGGAAAAAACAAAAAACCCCAACCCAAACCTCAGGTTCACCTAAACTTTGCTCTCCTGCCAAACTATAATACGGCAGCGGCTGGAGCACTGATAAAAACTGGACACGTTAATTATAGAAGCACACTTAAATTGGAATGCTGATAAGTGAGAGGTGTTGCTTTTTAATTTCTTTTCTGACTCAAAACATACTTAGGCTTGGCCGTAGGCATAACGTGTTTATATTACATTGGGCTTTTTATTTTGTGCTTCCTGAAAGCTGGGGTTTTCCCTTGTTCAGTGCAGAGTTTATACTGTTTTTCTCTGTAGTCATCAATAATTTATATCTCCTGCTAACTTGCAGTCAGCTTAATTTTTCTGGATTTGCCAAGTTTTGAACGACTTTATAACTTTTTCTTTTTTTTCTTGGGTAGGCTTCTTTAGAACTCCAACCTTGCGAGCGACCGATCTCTTCCTAGCTGCTGAAATGTGTCACTCTTGTTTCCCTGAAACTGGGTTTCGTTTTCTTTTCTTACAGATATACTGATGTCATTGATGTTGTGCAGGCTCTCCAAACTCACCCTGACCCGGATGTGAAGTCCTCTTTCATCATTGGAGCAGTGAATACTTGCGTAGAGCCGCTGAGTTGCTATATGGAGCACAGGTACACTTGAAAATATTTTCCCTAGTTTGAAAGTGGATATGTAAAATGCTGAGATTGCTTTTATCATGGAGATATATGATGCTTAAATGCCACTGAGCTGTCTTAAATCTCATAAAACTGGTAGGTAATCCATCTTGGGTGGCCTTTGAAGTGCTGTTTGGCTTATAGTGATGACACACGTGGCTTCTACTAGCTATATAATTATATATAATATGAATTAAAGTTTCACCTGTAGAAGAATAAGCAAAGATTGCCATTTGCATACTGCTTAAATACGTATACTCTGGCTAAGGACTTTGTAAACTCTGGACAGTCAACTGTCCTGTCGTGGGAGTGCTTTTTTTAAATCCTTCTATTTCTTACAATCTTCTGGTGAGCGTGGCTGAAAATCGAGACGTGCGTCTCAGTTTGGGTTACTGATTGTGTCACTATTTTGAGGTATTAAATGAAGACTTTAAATCAAGGCTTGACAGATCACAGAATTGCTCAGGTTGGAGAAGACCTTCGAGATCATCCAGTCCAACCTCAACCTAACCCTCCTACCCTAATTGTAGCAACCCACCGCTAAACCACGTCCCCAAGCACCACATCCAAACGACTTTTAAACATATTCAGGGATGGTGACTCAACCACTTCCCTGGGGAGCCTGTTCCACTGCTTAACAACCTTTTCTTTAAAGAAGTTTTTCCTGATAGCCAACCTAAACCTACCCTGGCACAACTTGAGGCCATTTCCCCTTGTCCTGGCACCAGTGAGAAGAGAGCAACCCTGCTCTCGCTACAGCCTCCTCTTGGGCATTTGTAGAGAGCAATAAGGTCTCCCCTCAGCCTCCTCCTCCCCGGACTAAACAGCCCCAGCTCCCCCAGTCGCTCCTCATAGGGTGTGTTTTCCAAACCCTTCACCAGCCTTGTTGCCCTCTTTTGGACCGGCTTCAGCACCACAATGTCCTTTCTCTATCGAGGTGCCCAAAACTGAACACAGTACTTGAGGGGGGGCCTCACCAGTGCTGAGTACAGGGGGAGGATCGCTTTCCTGCTCCTGCTGGACACACAATTTCTGATCCAGGCCAGGATGCCATTGGCCCTCTTGGCCACCCGAGCACACTGCTGGTTCATATTCAACCACCCATCAATCAAGATGCCAAGGTCCTTCTCTGCCAGGCAGCTTTCCAGCCACTCTTCCCCAAACCCGTAGCGTTGCCTGGATTTAAAACACGGAACTTAGGGGAAGCAGTTCCAAATTCTGTTGAAGAGAATGACAAAGCACGGAAGCAAAAGCATTGCAAGTATCAAAATCTTAATATCCTGGGTTACTGCGGAGGCAGGGTGGGGAGGAAACGGTAGCGAAGCCAAGTCGCTGACATTTTAAAATAATATGGTCTGGTTGCTGTTTCCTAGTAGAGCTGTGTGCTCCACGCTTCCCCCAACACAGAACTGGTTTCACAGACCTACCTGTTAAATAGTCCAACTGAAATGGTTCCTTGCAGCCGATTTGAGCAAAGTCAATTTAAAGCACTTGGAATTTTCAGAGTCTTTGCGTTTATGGGTGATAATCACAGCTCGGGCATGAGCTGCCCAATCTAGTCCTTAAACTTCTTCACTGTTTCTAAAACACCACCCAATATGTTTCTTGGGCTTTGAGCTTATCAAAAAATAGACTTGACCTTACTGCTGCTTTTTGTCTCCGTGACCAAGCTTGTAAATAAATAATCAAGTCTACATAAAAATATTGGCGACCTGATGCTGGTGCGCTGTTCCAACTTATTCTTCTCATAATTACAGGCAAAGACAAGTTCCATTCCTAGATTGTTGTGTTTGGGGTTTGGTTTTTTTTTTTTTTAAACTTACTAAGGTGTTACTGGTCATGGTACTGAGTAGTATTTATAGCAGCAGCAACCTGAGATGCTTTGCCTAACGTTGTTTGTCTCCTGAAGTGTAGCAGCAATTGAAGGAAGAGGTTTAGCCTATGCTGTAGACTATTTGTGTCTCACTTGGAAGTTTCTTCTGATGAGAACTTGCCGAGTAGCCACGTACTGCCAATGATGGCTCTTGCCGTTGGGAAGCTTTGGTGATTTCACTGTGTGGATCGAGAAGAATGATTTTTAACGTCTTGACTTGAAACTTTGGCAGTCAAGAAAATCAAAACCCTTTCCTGCCTCGAAGTTCATTACCGCAGAGGTCCAGCTCTTTCATGAGCCTATGATGAAGCTCTTCCCCGTGTTGAGTAGTAAGCCGGGGCAGGGGAGAGGTAGTTGAAGGGCAACAGATAAAGTACTATCTTTACTCTGGAGCTTTTTTTAATTGTCACTTGTCTGACACAATACCAGAAATTGGTAGGATATGTACAGAAAGCATGATGTACATATCATCTTTCCATGGAGAGTTCCCACTGCGTTTGGAAGGCACAATTCTTTAGGGCAAACTTAAACTTCCTATTATTTAAATCAAAACTAAAGTAATATTGAAGCCTTTCTGATTTTCTAGACTACAGAATAGATTGTATGGTGGGGATTAGCTCTTGAATCCACTAGAGAATTAAAAGCATCTACGAAACTAATTTTTGGGGGAAGAACTCCTGAAAGACATCAACTATAGGGATGTTCCAGTTACCTGGACTGATGAGGGGAAACATGAAAATGGGTTGGATAGTAAGACTCTAGCTGTCAGTTTCCAAATGAAGGTAGATGCTTTACTTAAATAATAATATCTCTTCTTGATACGTAAACTTCTGGATTTTTTTTTTTTTTTTTAGGCTTCTTTTTCCCAAGTTCTTGGACCAGTGTTCACAAGGTACGTGTCACTTCTCTTGACTTTGAGCTATGCAGAACAAGTAGCTGAGGCATATGGCCAAGTAAATACACTGTAAATGCACGTAGTCAAAGGATCACGATGAACTCTTGGAGGTAAGAACCATCTGTGCAGAACAGACAACCTCTCTGCCTTCATCATGAAACACCGTAGGCGCCTGGAGAAGATGTAAGAATGTGGAGCACGATGCATTCTCGTTGTCCTCATCTGGAGGATGGGTTTCCTCGGACCATGAGTTAAGCTGCTTGTCTCAAGCTGTTGTAACTTGTGCTGTGTGGTTAATCTAGGAGGAAAAAGGATTGAATTTGAGCTTCATCCTTTTCTGGGGAGGCAGGAGGAAATGGAGCTCCCCTTTCTGCTATATTAGAACGGGGAAAATGAGCTGGTTCCCTTGGTCCTTGTATCCTCCTCTTAATGCAGTGTGGAGGATCCTTGCGGGGTTCATTTGACATTGGGATCCAATCCTTCCTGACCTACCATCAAAGAAGTTCTTTAAGCAGAAGCAAAATCAGCTATAGCACCTTTACAGTTGCTTGTAACAGTCGCATAGCTGATTTACAACGTGAAGACGACTACGTGTGGTGTGTGTATATGTGAGAACAGATCTCTCCAGTCAGCTCATCTTTATTTTAGGCTCAGCCTGAAACTGGGTAGACCAATGACAGTTGAGCTTTATTTTTTTTTAAGTCGCTGCGGGACTGCAGTTTCTGCAGCAGGACTTTCTGATCTTACACTCGTGTTTTCCTGAGGGAACTGCAGGACTGTAAATTATGTGTTTGTATTTAAATGCAGTCGTCAGAGTAGGATGCTGCTCCCTTCTCATGGCTATTTACACTCCCCAGAGCTCTGTTTTGCTGCCAGAATCATGCCACCTCTTATTCAGGTGTTGAGGGAGCCCAAAAGAATGAAGTTGTGATCAAGCTGGAAAATGTGTAGGTGCTGTTATGTAAATCAGCACTTTATTCCTATTCAGAGCAAAATGTTGGTGCTACAAACTGGAGAAATGACCAATAGATAACAATCATGATTATAGCCACGGGTGGGATTGAAGAGAGCAGGAGAATATTAAGAGTTAAGAATATAACAAAGTATTGAGAGCTACTGAGAAGTTAAGAGTGGGTTTTATGAGAGAATAATGAAAAATAAAATACTTTTCCATCAGTTGTACAGACCTCATTGGGTGAGATTTTGTCTTTGGTCAAGGAGGAACTAGAAGATGCTTAGGACGAGAATAGCTGATTTTCCTATGGTTCAAACACTGAAAGAAGGGAAAATAACAGAAGTTAGAAGAATCTTCTTCTGGCAGAGAATTGTTTCTGCCTGTTTCAAGGTTTTGTCGTCTAGTTTTCTAGATGTGGAATGTGACGTGAGACAGCCTAGAGGGTCTATTCCTACAAAGCAGATTGATTCACGGGAATAGTGGCAATTTTTTGTGTAAAAAGTTTTCAGTGTGCTTTGAATGCAGATGTGGTGCACTCTTCAAATTTCCAGACAAATGCAGAATTGTGCCACATTGATAGTAGAGAATTTACTTCTGCGTAACTGAGAGTTCATTTCTGGTGTTAAGGACAGCAACAGTTAGAATCAGACTACAACCACAGAACTGTTTTGGTTGGAAGAGTCCTTTAAGATCATTGAGTCCAACTGTTAACCCAGCACTGCCAGGGCACCACTGACCCCTGGCCCTCAGCAC
>JAAGNO010162817.1:0-10192 GCA_033439905.1 Ceryle rudis
GGAGGGGTTTCCAAGCCCCCTGTGGAGCTGTGGTGCTGAGGGCCATGGGTCAGTGGTGCCCTGGCAGTGCTGGGTTATCACTTGGACTCAATGATCTGAAAGATCTCTTCAAAGCAATTCTATGAAGAACTGGCTGAGCTTGGCTCACAGCTACCTCCAAGCCCTAACATTTCTCCTGAAAGGATGAGACCCAAAGCAAGGGCTGCAACTCTACCTTGCTGATAAACTCTGTCTCTACAATTTAAGTCCTGCTGCCGCTCAGAAGAGGGCCAAAGGGAAAATTACATCTACGACATGCTCTGAAGTGTGGGCAAGAAAAATAGGGAAAAGGGACGGGGCAAGAAAAATAGGGAAAAGGGACAAATACAAAAGGAAAAAGAAAAAAAAGAAAAAGAAAAAAGAAAAAAAAAAAGAAAAATTAATAAAGCCCAGATGCTACATCCCCCCAGTGACACCAGTTCCCCCCAGTGCAGACAGGGAGGAGGCTCAAGCATCCCCTCCAACTCACCTGCCGGGCACGCACTGATGCGAGCTGCGTGCTCCCCGCAGGGACCGCCGAGTGACAGCCGTGAAACGTGCCATTACCCAGTATCAGTGTCCAGCATCTGTTGCCTTCACATTAATTTCCACACCCCCCCCACCCCCACAGCGGGCTAGGAAGGAGCAAGCGCTTCCCAAAAGGCTCCAGATACAGAAACAGTGGTTTAACAAAGAGTAGAATCCACGTTTGTAGCTGGCCTGTCTCCTCTTGATACATTCAGCTTGGATCCCCTGGGTGTAAAGAGCTATGACTTGAAGGAAACAGTATTTTGGGTCAGTTTTGAAGCAGAAATTAAATCCAGAGCTAACCCATCAGCTATTTACGTTCGTTTGTTTTAAATAGGACAAAAAAAAAATAACCAGAATTCCTACTTGCCACATTCCACAGAACAAAGACTTATCAGAAGGAATCAAGAGGAACCAGAGATGTTTTACCCTAAATGTCTTAATTGGTCACTCCGTGTGATGGGCACAAGTCATTTCCCCAAAGACTCCTATCCTAAGATCAGAAAGACGCAGTGAGAAGAGCGGATTGTTTGTGTTATTAACCTTCTTTTGCAAAGCCTCTCGATAGAACCCCCAAACCCACTATTTTTCATACCCAACTCTTTATCCAAGTCATCCCCAGCAGGGGTCACTGAATTAATACTGAAATAAAGAGAAAACATGGAGATTTAGTCATCAAAAAAAAAACCCCAACAATTTGTGGCTGCCTTTTAATCTCCCGTTTGCTTCGATGCCCTTTCCAACGTAGAATTCCTTGTGTGAAAGAAAATTCTGAGTCAAACCCAGTTCAGCTTTATGAGCAACCCTGAAGAACGTCTACGAATTGCAAACCAAAACTCCATTTCGTTTCAACTCTTCCGATCCTTATTTCTTATCATCTACGGTGGTTTTGGGATTTGGGTTTGGGGTTTTTTTCCCCAGCAAGAGTCTCAGCTGGTGTAACTGAGAAGAGTTGAAGGCTTAGGGCTAAGATTTCAGATTTATGCAAATATTTACCAGCAGTAGATGAGGGGAAAAAAGAAAAGAAAATTGAGGTAAAATTATCTCCTTGTGCCTGCTATCGAAATAAAAAGCTTAACGCTTCCAAAGAGCGGAGAAATTTTACAGGGAATTAGGCCTATTTTGAAACGATCCTTTAACTTTTAAGATCAACTCCAAGTGGCATCGTCATCTTTTGCCACTTTTCCCACCTACCCAGCGTGCCCTCCTTCCCCAAACCCCGCTTTGCCAGCCGCAGCCTGAGTAACTGATGTGCTGATCTTGCCAAAACAAGACACAGGAAAAAGAAAATAATAATAATAATAAAAGAAGTAGGAAAGTTCCGCTCGGTATATTTTATTTCAAGAGGGGGAAGCAAGGTGTTTCTCCATCAAAGAGCCACCGTTTCTGTTCCCTTTTCTAAGAAGCCTCCCCCATTTCTCCCAGTGGCATTGTCTGCGCTGAAGTGGTTCCCATTGTTTCCTCCCAGTGGAGGGCTCCTGACAGATGACCCACGCAGGGCTCCCTTCTTTGTCTTCCAACCTCCTTATCACCCTTAATTTCTCTTGAAAAGGGCCAAGCTGCTTGGCCTCCAGCCTCTTCCTGGGAGCAGCAGTTGGGAAGCCGGGGGTCTCTCTCCTACCCCGTGGCTTTTATGCCGAGCATGTCCGCATCCCAATTATCCCAGGAGAACTTCTGCATAAATTAGGTGATATTGTTACTAAAGCTGTCAGGAAGAAATTGTTCTGATTTGCTGCAACTGTCAACCAGAGGGAGGGGGCTCCGAGATGAGCTTTGACACACCACCGCTGCTCAAAAGGCAGAGATGCAAATGCTACCTCCTGCCAGGGGGTTGTCCTGACGACTTCCAGCCAGCCTTGGAGATGATAATAATAAGAAGAAAAAGAACCAACCACACATACCCCACAGCTGCCTTAAAGAGCTTAGAATCATCGTCCGGACTAGAAATTAAAGAAAATGATCATAAAATTGGCATCAGAACAGAGCTCTGTAACATTTCTAACCTCAAAACTCACAGATCTAAGCAGCTTTGAGTCACACGCCCCTGGCTTTTAATATAGGTCTTGAATTTTCACAACCTTGATGCTGGTTGGGGGAAAAAAAAAAAAGAAAAGAAAAACCAAAGAGAAACTGTAGAAAAAGACCCCAAAGCCAGCTGACTTAACACCATTTTCCTTCAAGATTTGATACTTCATTTGCTAAGATGCAAACTCCTAACAAACCTTTGCAAAAATAGGTGTAAAGTAGTTGTAAAATGGGGGCAAAATTCAGCAATTCCCTCCTGCGGGGAAGACAAATTCCAGGAGAATAAGAAGAGAATTCAGACCATCTCTGGGTGACACGAGTAGCTCGGATGAGCATCCTTCAACTCGTTTACCCCGCCGCTTGCGTAACAAAATCTGCTGAACTATTAGACACGAGAATGGAAGGAAAAGAAAATATCACCCGCTTTATATTCTTAACTAAAGCAAAAAAAAACATTGCACCCCCAGTTAGCTGGATCCATTTCTGATTCAAATAAAGAAAATCTGAGCCCAGAGCGTTGCTACCACTTAACAGCTACACAGCCTGGCTAAAAATAGAGATACTACAGGAGGAAATTACTGGCAATCTCCAGCCACAGACATTAGTACACAGAAGGAACAGCAGCAAAAAGGTTCAAGAGAGAAAAGCAATTTGGTTCTCCCAAGAAATCTGGGGTCACAGCAGAATATTGTGTCCTTGAAATGGTTCTCATTTAAAAAACAACCAACTCTGCCGCTTGCTAAAAGTAAAACTTGCCCCCAAATCCCTAAAATTCGGTTTCCCTTCTCACTGAAAGAACAGAAGTTGCTGAAGAGAAATCAGAAGGCTTTCCAACGAGTCACAAAAGAGAATTAAATGGAATGATGATAATAATAATAATTCCCAGAAATGGTTTTTCTCGCTCCTTGTACATCCCACGGACTTCCCAAACCACAGTGGATCCCACAGATTTCCACAGCAGTAAATTTATTGTACAGGGGGAAAACACCAAAACCCCCCCAAAAGAGACCCAAAATACCCCTAACTTCAGTTAATTACACACAAATTAATAAAAGACCAGTTTTCTACTAGCTGCCCACAGCACACCAGTACAACATGCCACAAACAGGAGCGGGTTAACCACACCGTGGCCGCTTCGACTTGAGAACAAGTCTGTGGCAGTTTGCATCTGACGGTTTCTACGGAATAATTTGAATACAAACCTTTATTTTTTTTTTATTTACTTATTTTTAAGCTAATAAATAATTTATTAGGAGTTGATAAACATGAAGGAATACACTGTATGGTTCACCTGTTCCTTACGGGACACTGGCTAAGTACAGTATAGATTGTCTGTGTATAAATTATCTTCATAAAACAGCCACAAAGTTTGGGGGGGGGTTCTTTTTTTCATTATATTATATTAATCCATAGGCATTAAGAGTCCCGTCAACTCCAGCATGCCTTGCAGACTTATCAGTGTAATTTCAGAAGAGAAAGCCAAGAATATTCGCCAACATCAAAAGGTATCCTGGCATTCTGGAACAAAATAATTACACTTTCACGTTGGGTTTTTTTTTTCCCCTACCACGTTAAGAGCTCTGCTGGACGTTGTTACAACATAAACATATTGCCTTCCCCACACCACAACTCCAAGACATTTCATTTTCTGATAAATTACATCCCATTTTCTGACTCTACCACCTCATTAATTCCTCCTCTCCCCAGCAGAGCCACCTCCAGCCAGCACCGTGGCTGCCAACCAAAGCCTCAAACACCTCAGGAGACCAGCCGTGGTCTCCACCCAAACCCACGTCGAGAGGACATTCGGCTACTGTCCCCCAGCACCCCTGGAACTCTTGGGCCTGCCTTCTCTTAAAAGCACAGCACTCACTTGGATCTCCTTTCTCCTTAGCTATTGCTCCACATGAATTCTGTAGGAAGTTGGTATTTCTTGAGCACCTGCTGCTCTGTCAAGTTTGGCTCGAATTGGACAATATTAAATAATTATGGGCAGGGAGAAGAAGTTGAAGACAGGCAGAGGAGCGATGTTCATTTTGTGCTGGAGGAAGCAGGCAAAAAAAACCCCAGGCAGAGTCAAGACAAAGCAGTTTTCTACAAGATATTGAAAGTATTTTCTTTTTACATCACCTTAAAGGTCTCCGATGTTTTTTTTCTACCTGGGGAATTTTGATATTTAAGCTTCTTCATCGTTTCATATTTAACTCAATCCCTTGTGAACTCTCCACCTGCTGCACAGCTCTGTCCAGTAGCCTGACCAGATTTTCCACTGCGTTAATGGGAACCTCGTACTTCGTGCCAAGGAATCTCTGCCAATTTCTAATGGCAGGGGGAAACCCCCCCCCCCCCCAAAAAAAAAATAAAGGAAACCCACCAAAAAAAAAGCCCCCAGTATTAGAAATTTGCCTAAATCTTTCTTCTTTGAAATGAAATGTCAGATTCATTTATTTCATGGGAGTAACTGCTCAAAATGCTGCTTAAAAAAATTATTAGAGGTTTATTATTAGAGTAAGCCAGCAAAATAATTAATCAGTTCTAATAATATTAATTAGAAAATAATATTTTGAAACCCAACTTAAGGAAAACTTTGGCCCTTGATTTTTTCACTTACATAATCTGAACTATCCCCAAATTGAGGAAAAATAAAATCAATTTTAAATTCTAGGCTCCTTTTCTTGTGTTTGGGATTGGTTTGCCTGGCTTTGGGAGGGGGGGATTTTTCCTCTCCCTCCTCCCCAAAATAGGGTTAATCACCAATCTTTCCACTATTACCTAGCAGCAAAAGGAATGATTCTGTACTGGAAGATGCGAGCCCAGAGCAACCAGTTAGAAACGTTAAGGGATAACGTCACGAGGCATCTAGCTTCTTGACAATAATAATATAGATGGAAAAAAATACATCACCCCCGTGATAATGCATTGTTGGCTTATTTAATATCGCTCCAAGAGCTACAAATCTAAATGTTAACAGAGCATTTGACACAAATTCTTCAGGAAATTAATTTGTCGCGTTAAATGGAAGACCAGCTTTGATCTCAGATGCCTGATGAAGACTCCGCTATCCTGCCCCGCTTCGGCTTGTGATAACATTAATTATGACTCGTGTTCATTGTTTATTTAATAAAAAGACATCAAGTAGTCAATACTTAAGCCCAGCATCCTCCAAAGGATGCGTCACCTAAGGTTTTTTTTTTTATTTTCAGATGGTTCCTTCATTGCATCCATCCTTCCTAACGAGTTTTCTTGGGTAAATGAGTCATTAATGCACATCTTTCCCGGTCCTAAAACCAATATACTTCATTTTCCAGAATGGCCTTGACAACACTGAGCCCGTAGCAGTCCCTCCTCGCTCCGAAGTCACTTACCCCCCACCATCCCACACGGTTCCTTGTCCCATTTACCCAAAGCTACCTCACGTTTCTACGGTTGGACGCTCAGTATTAGAGAAACAAAGCCCTTGTCCTCATGGATATTCATGGAAGATGGATATTTTTTGCTTGGCTGCCAGCTCTGAAGCGCGTGGGGACGGAGCTGCCATCGGCAGCTCAGCTGCAGACTTGGCCTTGCCTGCCCTGGCACGAGGATCAGCCCGAGGACTTCAGAGCAGCGGCCAACATCACGGCGACGCTCCAATGCCATTTTTGGGAGAGAGAAACGCAGAGCTGCTTTGCAGTTTGAGAAACCCTGCCAAGATAAGGTGATATAATGGGAGAGTTCAGCCCAAATGAGACCTTGCTCGGGACAGCCAAAGGCCAATGATAAGGTGCCGTCACAGGGATCAAGTCTCAGCTTTATGGACCTCACATTGCTCTTCGAGTCACCTTGAGAGCCCGATATCAGCAGGGAACACCAAAATCACCGTGATGGCGAAGCCAGAGCTATAAGGGATGCTCTAAACTACCATATTCACCTCTAAATGCCTTACCCGGCTTCCTTCACCCACTGGCTGCTGGGCTGCCAGCACACGGTGCCAGGTCCTGTCCAGCTTCTCACCCTCCAGCACCTTCTCCACAGTCACTGCCCTTGCTGGTACCAGCCTCCCCATCCCTCCCGATACTGGATTTCTATCATGAGATCAGCACTAAGCAGGTTCCTTCCCCCCTCTCAATCGAGAGAGAAGAACAAAGCCATTTTTTCACACGCCTCTCAGCATCCTGGAGGCTTGAGGGGGAGCAAGAGAATTCGGGTGACAGCGAGAGTACATTAAATACTAAAGAGAAAAGCGAGGACAGTGAATATTCTGGGCTGCCGTGGCTGCTTTCCAGGCTCTCAGAGTCTTTTGGCAGCCAGCTACCAGGGAGTAAAAGTCTGCGAGCAGAAGCTGCTTCTTAGACTGCATGTGGAGAACAGGTTGTCGGTCTCTGCTGACCCCATTCCCTCCTCAGGTGGGGAGATGGAGGATTCTGAACCGAATTCCACAGGGATCTGAACACAGCCTTTTACTCAACTCCTTGGTTACACCACCGGTGCTAAAGGAAAGATGGTTTAGCCCTGCGGAGAATCACAGCAAGGTGGAAAATGGGAGAGCTCTTCTCACCACTCCCTTCCCTTCCCCTGTCGCTCGCAGGAGTCACGACAGCTCGATATTTCGGCTGCATTTAACAACATAAATCCACCCGGTATTTCAATGCTGACGTAGCTGATTTATACTGAGCTTGAATTAAGAAGCACAGAAGGTTCAGCTCCTTCCAACTTGATACAAGCATCTAATCAAACAGCAAAGTAGTCACCTAAATCCTCAGCACCTTGCAAAAGGATTAATCATCTATCACTGGGTATTCTTTTGCAGACAGAGTCACACAGTCCTGTGATCTGAACCATCTCATTAGACAGGGATCCAGAAATAAGATGATGCCAAGCGTTGGTAAACAGGAAAAGGGCTCTTGGGGACGGGGACTTGTGCTGATGGTAATTAAAAGCTCGCAAAGCAAAAACCTTCCGTGGAATTCTACCCTCTGCAACCATACGCTCTACATCTCTCCACCGGCCACACGTAGCTAGATGCTGGCGTAGGTACGTTAACCAGAATTAGGATCACTGTCCCTCCATCCAGCCGACAGACATCCATCTAACAGATAAAAAATACTACGTATTGCTACGCTATCAGATTATCCAGTTAATAACTGCCAATTTCTGGGTGATTTCCAGCCTCTTTCCTGCACATCTGCTCCGCACGGTAACAAAATGTACAGCGACCGATGCTGCGCAAAAAAAAAACCCAACCCCATTTCAATATTTTGTAGAATTAATTATACGTAATTAGACTTAATAGCATTACGGTTGTGTTCTCGGAGGCAAGTATTTTGTAATTGCTGTAATGTCAACAAATTACTTCTTTTTCCCCCTAGATCAAAACCCAGCTTGGTGATCGGTATCATCACCGAACACTTCACGCTATTTGTTTCCTAACTGCGCTACGGAACAGGAAAGAAACATCCCAGTTGATCAGCTTCCCTCGTGCTCTTCCCTCACCAACGAGCGCGGCACTACAAGTATTAAAGGCTTTCCGCGCGGGTCTCTCGGCACGAGCATCTCCTCCTCTGCTCATCCTGCTTCACCAGGGGCCGGGCACAGCTCCCAGGTGACGACATCGACTCGGTGGCCACCAACCCGCCAACCTCTGCGGGTCAGGAATTTCATGAGCGAGCAGCTGCTGGGTGGTGGGTTCCTTGGTTATTTAAAGCTGCACCTTTGCATCCAGCTCTGCTTGGGTTTGGCTTTTTTTCCCCCCCTCGCATTTGCATGATGAAGATGAGCGCGGCGCGATTTCGCCAGCGCCGGCTCGGAAGACTTTCCGCACTTAAACTAATGGCCCGTGTCATATATCACTGAGAAGAGCAATGAAGAGGTGTCAGTAAGATTTTAGTTTTGAGGCCTTTGTTCTATCGGGCTGATTTACGAGGTAGTTATGTAATAAAAAGCTCTTACTGGCTTTCGGATGACCGCAGAAGTGTTGTATATTACGACCCGACCTCCTTTTTTTAATGGAGAACTTGGATTCAGGAGCCGTCAGCTGCTTAGCAGGACTGACGCTCTTGCACCCTTCACCTAAGTTTCCTGATGTACAGAGTTATAGAAAAGGTAGTTTTCATTTTGCAGATCCTTTCCATGTTTCAAGCTTTAAGTTTTGTTCTACTTCAAGTAACTTAGAATCATTGAATTAAGTTGGGAGACACCTTGAAGATCATGGAGTCCAACCGTTAACCCAGCACTGCCAGGGCACCACTAACCCCTGGCCCTCAGCACCACAGCGGGCTTGGAAACCCCTCCAGGGATCACGGGGACTCCACCCCTGCCTTGGGCAGCCTGGCACAGCCCTGGGCAACCCTCAAGGGGAAGAAATTGTTCCTCAGTTCCAACCTAAACCTGCCCTGGGGCAACTTGAGGCTGATCCTCTTGTCCCGGTGCTGTGTCACATCACACAATCCCCGTGCTCACATTTGTGTTTGCCCAGCTTACTCATGCTTTAAAAGTGCCTTTTAATTTGCATAGCTTCAGATATCAAGGTTACTAATGAGCAAAGTCCACCCGCCAACATCTTTTATTTCTTGAGCAGTACGTGCTGGTGTCTCACCCGCAGCTCAGCATCCTGTGGTGACAGCGTCCTGCCCGCCCTGTTTGTGGGTGCTTCTGCTAAAACCCACCTGCATCACGGGTGTTTTTGAAGCCTGAGCACCCTGTGCTGAGGGTTGAAGGTTATTGTGGTGCTTGGGGGAGCAGTGTGGGCATCACCCCAGGGCAGTCCAGTTGTCCTGGGCTGGGCTGGCTCTGAAAGGCAGCACCTGGAGGGGAGAGTCAGGGTTGCGGGGAGGGGGCAGTTTAGCAGCACCCAAGGAAGCTCCTGTGGGTCTGTTGGCTCTGGGGTGAATCCTCAGTGCTGTGCTTGCTGCCCCCAGCGTGAAGGTGCTGGCCTGCCCGCTCCTCATCCTGCATGCAGAAGATGATGATGTGCTGCCTCCGCAGCTGGGCCGCAAGGTGGGTACCACCATCACCTCCACAGGGGCTTTAATGGGGGGTGGGTGCTGGTTTAGCCTGGTTTTGGGGGGCTGAAGGGGAGGGATGGGGGGTGTCTGGTACCAGAATAGGGTTTGGGGTCCCTTGCGCTTGCTGCTGACCACACTCCCCCGCCCCATGGCAGCTCTTTGAGATGGCTCGCAGTGCCTACAAGGACAAAACCAAGGTGAAGTTCATTACCTTTCCTGAAAAGCTGGGCCTGGGCCACGACTACATCTCATTCAACCCGGAGCTGCCCGCCCTGGTGAAGTAAGTGCTGCTCGCAGAAATGGGGTGGGGAGCACAGAATGAGCCTCGGCCTCTTATCCCAGGGGACATCCTCTCCTGCTGCAACCTTGCAGGTACCTTCTCCCTACTCCTGCTTCTCTGCAGTGCTTGCTGGAATAATTTTTTTCAGCTACAATCATTGAGCTTGTTTTTGACCCAGGTGTCATGGGGAGGTGGCCCTGGGGTCAGCTCCCAGCTCCTATGTGCCTTGGGTGCAGAGATGCAGCTTTGGACTAAGCCCAGCTCTGACCCACATTCAGGGATCATAAAATGGTTTGGGTTGGAAGGGACCTTTCAAGACCATCGAGTCCAACCCCCCTGCACTGAGCAGGGCCATCTG
>JAAGNO010162818.1:0-10192 GCA_033439905.1 Ceryle rudis
GGGGAGACCTCATCACTCTACACCTACCTGAAAGGTAGTTGTAGGCAGGTGGGGGCTGGACTCTTCTCCCAGGCAACCAAGGACAGAACCAGAGGGCATGGCCTGAAGCTGCGCCAGGGGAGGTTTAGGGGTCTATTCCAGCCTCTATGATAATTCTGTGTAATTCTGTGTAATTTCAAGGCGTGTCTCATCTTTGCCAGGCAAGACATTGCAGGCTTCAAATTATTTCATTATCAACTCTACCCAACAAGTGACTAAACTATGCAAGCAAGACTAAGAAAAGAATACAAGTACGGCTAATAAGATTTAAAATTTCTGTGCATCAACCAGGGAGCGACCAGGGATATCAATCCTTTCAGAGGGAAGTGAGCAAGTGGCTGTATGCATCCTTGTCTGCCAGTCTGGGCCAATCCACAACAGAGGGTGTCAATTTCTTTGTCAATGCCCCCTTCCCTAGACAGAGATCTCATCTGCTTGGCTTCCTTACCCTCTAATCCAAGTTACTGGCTCCAATATCCTAGCATCAGAGCAGCCAGGTGATAATGTACTTGCCTGGACAACAACTGAAATCCTGTCACATATCTTGGAGCTCACTCAGGGATAGCTGTCTTTGGCAACAAGCAGCTGTGTGGTGCTTAGTTGCCGGTTGGGGTTAAACCATGACACTTTGTTACTGTTTTCAGATCCCTGGCCCTGAGGGAGAAGCAGGCTCTCCCTGCTTCCTGACAGCAGCAAGGCTAAATGTGTGTATTCCAGAGAGACACATGCACACACACACACACACACACGATGTAAATATGATTGATCACACAGTCCAACACAGAGCAGTGACTTGTGCCAGCACATATATAAATACCAACAGCATTCACATAAACGTGAAGATGGATAGCCCAATCCTGTTCATCCTCTCCAGCTAATAAGGATTGAAGTTCACTAGTGGAAACACCCACTGTATAGCTTCACAAGCATACTCATATTTACAAATCCCTTGAATATTAGCATGGGCTCTAAGCCTATCCATGTGATAAAGAAACCTTACTAGTCTTGTCTCTGTCAGCTTCAGACACTAACCTAAACTAATGTACCAAGCCCTGATAAATGACTTATCAGCACTTTTTTGCAAGCTTGCATGCATTCTTTAGGGAACAGAATGTAAGGGGTTTTGACCAAAACAAAGGCGGTGGATGTCAACACAGCAGGAGACCTGTTAAAACTGGTTCTGCAGGTTTGTCAACAGAAATGAGGAAGACCTAAAACCCTAATAGAGTAATTGCACATGCGGGACTAGGCAGAGATTGGGCGGACACATATGTTAATAACTTATCAGAAAATTAACAAACATGTAACTGAATTTTTGGAAATCTAATGCATAGTCATGTATACATTGTATAAGTATTTCCTGGTTAACTGCAGGCGGGACACATATCTGGAGGAGTGATCCCCTGTGCGTCCAGCGCTGCAATAAAGAATACCTGCTTAATAACACTACATTGTTATTGAGTTTATCTTGGAATCTTTGCCCAGCCGCACCCAGCCTCCCACTTCAGTGAGGAGTGATAGAAAGCAAGGGGGCTTGGAAACTTCAATCTTTGAATTATGTCTGGACCCTGGACCAGAACCAAACACAAAAAACCCCCCTGTTTTGTCTGGAGACTGCACTGATAAGTGACTGAAACTGCATGAACACAGCAGAAAATCTGACTACAAATCAACCACTTCATGCTATAAATATTTGCAGTCATCAGGGCTCGTTGAGCTCTCCCTCCATAGCAGCTGGCTGTGCAGAGGTGATCTCCCCTTGAGTAGGGACACCTCTTAAGGTTACCCCTCAATGTTGAGAAATCCCTTACCTGACACTAGACATTGATGGGTTGGTAAGTGACATTTTTTGCATGCATGTAACATTTAAGATACATATAGTAAGTTTACACAATAATCTTTGTATCCCATACTGACTTGTATAAGTGTAGCAAATAGTAGAGTATTGACAGCCAATCTATCTGTACTCATTAAATTTTTTACATACCTAAATTTACCAATTAGAACTCAATAAACTAACTGCTAGCTCATATATATCTGAGTGATCGCTTACTTATATGACAGGATGGGTCTGCACAGCATGCTGTGCCTTGATTGGAGACCCATTTGATACCACACAACATGGGTTTCCCAGTATCAGAAGATACTGGATTAAGATTATCTACATTATCCTCTCTTTCTTTATAGTGTTAGCTCCAATGAATGGCATTTTAATTGATACTTTACAGAGTCTGAGTGCCTTTTTTACTAGGATCATAATGCACCAACATCTTGTGGTACAAAACTGTATTGGATCTGGCTGAGATGCAGTTAACTTTCCCCATAGAAGCCCTCATAGAGGTGTGCTTTCTATTGAGAGCTAGAAAGTCATTGATAACACATCATTTTTTTTTTTGGCTACTGCTGAGCAGTGCTCCCACAGCATCAAGGCTGTCTATCCAACACCCTGCCCCCAATGGCCAGTAGGCTGGGGATGGGCAAGAGGTTGTGAGGGGTCATAACCAGGACAGCTAACCCAAACTACCCAAAGAAATATTCCATTCCATATGACATCATGCTCAGCAATAAAAGCTGAGTGTTTGTCATTATTGTCATTTTTAAGGCACTTGTCTTCCAGAGCTACCGCTATGTATACTGAAGCCCTACTTTCCAGGAAGTGGCTGGACATTGTCTGATGATGGGAAGTAGAGAATAAATCTCCTTGTTTTCCTTTGCTTTCACACAGCTTTTACTTTCCTATATTAAACTGCCTTTATCTCAACCCATGAGGTTTTTGTCTTATTTTCTCCCCCTTTCCCACTGAGGAAGCAGAGTGATAGAGTGGCCTGGTAGGACTAAATAAATAAGAATGCAGAGAAATGAATGTGGTTCTAACTAACCTGCCATGGGATAAAAGGAAAAAGTCACGCATTTTAAGAAAAAATATTAAAAGATAGGAAATGGAGAGTAGGAATAATATCAGTTTTCTCAGTGGAAGGAGATCTCCAAAAGGGGTGTGTATTAGTGACCTGCACTGTTCAACAGTTGTAAATGATCTGGAAAAGGTCAGGAGAGAAGTAGGGAGGGGCTAGAGTTAATTGGCAATACTAACTTAAACATGAGAGCTGACTGTGATGCCTTGCAAAAGCATGTGATGATATTAAGTTACTAGGCAATAAAAAGGCAGATGAAATTCAGTGTAAATAAATGAGAAGTGATGCATGCAAGGGAAAAACCCAACCAATTTCTTGTATAAAATAATGAGCTCTGAGCTAATTATAACCATTCAGGAATAAGATTTGGATGATGATAGATGATTTGATGAAATTAGCTCCATGCTCATTAGCAGACAAATGCATTACATATTTGGAATCATTGTAGAGAACACAGAAAGCATCATTATGCCTATATAAGCTAATAAACCTTGACTCTGCAATTTCTGTCCCTGCATCTGTCAGGGCCCTGAGAGCATCTTCCCCCAGAGGTTTGGCTGCTTAGACTTTGTACCAACTTGGAGATAGCACAGACAAGGGCTGCCCCACTTTCTTTTGATGGCTTTGAAGAGACTGCTCCCAGACAGCTGTTCTAGGAGGCCTTAGCCAGGACTGACACACACACACCTCCCCCACCATCACCCCAGTTTTAAGTTGAGGGTATAGTTCTTGTTTCATCCCTGAGCTACAGCTGCATCACAACCATGACTGTGCCTATCCATGGGCTCTGTTGATTCTGACCCTGATTCACTGACTTCTCAGCTTGACCTGGACCTGCTTTGTCACCATGGACTTGCCTGGAAATCCCTGGCAATTGTTTTCATCTGCATGACTTGTCTTTCATAGGTTTTTTTTATCTGTGGATAAGTCCATGCCAGAGCAGTTACATCTCAAAATGTCTGTGACCGTGGTTATGTCTGTGCCACAGCAGGTATACCTCTGAAGGGATTGTGGCCCAACAGTAAGTCCACACTGGAGAAGGTACACCTTGAAGCATCAATGGCTGTGCATGAGGTCATGCTGGAGCACTTCAAAGCATGTGGTCATGGATAAGCCCATGACAGAGCAGGTACACCCCTGGAGGGACTGCAGCCATGGGTAAGGCCATGTCGGAGAAGGTTTACTCCTGAAAAGGCTGTGGGTAAGGCCAACCTGAGGCAGGTATATCTCTAAAGGCATTGTGACCCATGGAGAAGGCCATGCTAGAAGAGGTGCACCTCAAAGCGACTGTGGTTGTGGACAAGTCTATGCCACAGCAGGTAAACCCCCTGAAGAGACTGTGGGTCACAGATAAGGCTCTCCTTGGAGCAGGTACACCCCTAAGGGATTGCAGTCCAGGGATAAGTCCAAGCCAGACTAGGGGCAAGGGGAGGAGTTCATTACAATGTTAAACACTATGGTCTGGTCCAAAGGGAGGGTGGAGATTGGAATGGAAATACCTTTAAATTGTAACCTAGGACTTGAGTTGTATGTTATAGAATTGCTATAGCAGGAACCCAAGGTTTTGGTATCAGGGGGCCTACAGGGATGACTTCTGTGAGAAGCTGTTAGTAACTTCCCCTATGTCCAATAAAAGCCATTTTCAGCTGTCTCCAAGGTGGACCCACCAGTGTCCAAGGCTGAGCCCATCATCAACAGTGATAGCACCTCTGTGATAACATTTATGAAGGGGAAAAAACTGATGCACACTGCAGTGGGGAGAGAAAAGACTCCCTTAGACTCCAGTTTGTATTGAAGCTCTAACATTTCCAGCATGGCAGCTCTCATTGTTTGTGTAACTTCATTCAGGCCACAGTAGTCCACTATCAATCTCAGTTCTCAGTAAGACTTTCACACTGGCAATATGGGGCTTTTGAGAGGTGAGTGGGTTTTGTTGATCACCCCTTCATTCTTCAGTTGGCAAATCAGCTGCTGGATTGGGAACAGGGAATTTTGGTTGGTGTAATATTACAGTCAGTGCACTGTTCTAGCAATTGGCTCTCTTCAACCTTCATCAACCCCACCACAGAAGGGTCTTTCAAGAGACCAGACAAGGTGGACAACTGTTCAATTTCCTCTGTCTCCAAGACCAGTACCATTTTGGGTCCTTGAAATACCCTCTCCTGAAGTAGTCTGTGACAAGGATGCACAGAGACTTGAGGCCAGTCGCAATGGGGTGTTTACCCCACTCCTTCCCAGTTATACTCACTTCAGTTTTCAATAAAGTGAGCTGTTAGGACACCCCTGTCACCCTGGAAATACAGATGGGTTCGACCCCTCTATAGCTTGATGGCATTAAGGTGCACTGTGCACCAGTATCTGTGCACCAGAGCCTTATACTCCTGTTGGGCTGATTTGCTAGGCCATCAGATAAACACAGTCTGGTACACCTGATTGTCCCTTTCCTCCACCTGGCTGGAGACAGGTCCCCTCTAATCCTGATTAGAGTCACTCACTTTTTTCTGAAAATGACTTAGAGGTCCCTTCAAGAGGCTCAGAAGTAAGATCAACCCTTCTACTCTGGAAATTTTCCCACTGGAAACTGGGGCAGTGTTCTTCTTGGAGGAATCCCCTTCTGCAATTGTTTTTCCTTGTCACATCTAACATATCTGTGCAACTAGGAATGAAGTGCGTTTTCCATCCCATTTCATGTCCTCTCCATGGTCATGTGTGGGGATCGATGCGCAGGCCGAAACAGAGGAGTGGCATGACCTGGACGGTGATTGGAGGAAATGCCGCATGAACAGTGGCTGGGAATCCGGCTGCTGTGAGGCCGATGGAAAAACTTTTTGCGGAAGTACCACCCCATGGGGCTGGGGGTATAAAAGTCTGCGTGTGCTATAAATAGATGTGCTATAAATAGAATCCCTAAGGGTATAAAAGTCTGTGTGCTCTCAGTAAAGCTGATTCTGGTTGCACCTTCGACTGGGGTTCGTGCCTTCGTATGCTGCAGTCATGTAGATAGAACCACAAGGTACCATGTGGCATGTAGCTTCCATATTCTCTTTCTCGGGCAGGGGAACATCTACTCCTAACAGCCGAGACACAGGCCTATAAAGGTGGGGAGTAGGACACATCCTCTTTGGGTTGGTGGATGTCCCGGGACAGTTCCTCCACAGCCAAAAGACAGGCCTGTAGAAAGGAAGAGAGACTTCCTTCATAGTGCAGCCAATTCATCCACTTTTCTTCCCTGGACATCTTTCTAGGACAGCATTGCCAACGAGTTGACATATGATGGAAGTTCCTGCAGAGTGCACCATTGCCACATTGCTGGTGTGCATTGGATTTCATCTGGATCTGAGCATAACTGCTCATCATCCTGATTGTTATAAATCATCTCCAGCACAGTTAATTGTCTGAAGTACTGAAAACCTTTCTCCATGGTGGTCCACTTGACAGGGTGATGAATAACATCTTCCTTGAAGGGGTACCTTTCCTTCACACTGTCCTGGTTTGAGTAAGAACAGAACTAATTTTGCTCAGTGATTTTACTGTTCAGCTCAGTTCTAACCAACTGATTTTCCTAAAGTTAGCAGCCTGTTTTCACAGGCAGTGTCTGCTTCTGGCAGTGATAACACCCCATGGTTAGAGTTCCTACCAAGGATTGGTGTGCACACCCAAGGCCACTGCTGGATCTTGTGTACTACATTGGAGAGGGGGTGTGCAGAAAGTGAAAGGCCTCACCTGCAGGGAGGAACGGTCAGGACAAGTGACTCTAAACTGACCAACAAGTGATTCCATTCCATATACTTTCTATTCAGTATAAAGCTGAGGGATCACAAGGGTCAAGCTTGGCTTCAATAGCCAGCATTCAAGGAGGAATCTGACCATTCTGCCTTGCTCATATTCTCCCACACACTCTGCCACTCATAATTATCCAGTCTCAGAGCAGATGTCTGGGTGATATTTCTGAAAAAAATTTGTGTGACCCTATACAAGACCTGGGACACATTCAGAAGACACAACAAGAGCATGCTGGCCTGGACATCCCAAGAATATTCAAAGTTCTCAAAAGCTGAGAGTCTCCTCCCCATCTTGCCCATAGATTGGGTGAAGTCACTAATAAACAAGGCTGCATACACATACATCATAGATTGACAATATCCAGTATAGCAACATGATAGTCCTAACCCATTTCCCTGAGATGAGAAACATCACCACGGGGAAGACATTGTACATAAAAGGGTTTACATAACTTCACCACATAAACAAATAGACCAGCGTTGTGAACATGCACTGTTTAACCAATATAAAAATTGTATAAGACAAAATTGTTTTAACATATTCTGGTGAAATTTGCCTTTCTCAACCCTTTGTGGCCCACATTGGGTGCCAAAAAAAGACTGTCATGGTTTAATCTCTGCCAGCAATTAAACACCACACAGTTGCTTGCCCACTGCTTCCCCCTATCCCCCTCCTGTGGTAGGGGAGTAAGAATCAAGAGAGAGGGGGGAAATAAAAAAAAAAGGTGAGACCCCATAGACTGAGATAAGGACAGTTTAATGACACAACACAAATAGAGAATAAAGCAACAGCAATAACTACAATACTAATGAAATAATATACAAAGCAAATGATAGAAACCACAAAGCTCTACTGATACTTGAGACATGCTGTTCCTGCTCTGGCTGCAAGCTGAAGCCACACAGAAGAACAAGTTTAAAACAGGTGCTCCTGCTCACTGCCAGCCCTCCCCTTATATAATGGGTATGATGTCAGGATGGTATTGAATATCTCACTGGCTGGTTTGATTGTTTATCTTGGCTATGGCCCCTCCCAGCTGTAGCTCCTGGTGAGGCAGGTTGTTGTCCCCCTGCAGCCCATGGAGGTCCATGGAGAAGCAGATATCCATCTGTGGCCTATGGAAGACCCTGCTCTAGAGCAGGCAGATGCACCCAAAACTGTCTGTGATCCTGTGGAAAACTTGTGCTGGAGCAGGCTCCTGGCAGGATCTGTGACATTGTGGAGAGAGGAGCTCACACTGGAGCAGGTTTGCTGGCAGGACTTGTGATCCCATGTGGGACCCATGATGGAGCAGTCTGTTCCTGAAGGACTACGCCACATTGGAAGGACCTATGCTGGAGCAGTTCATGAAGAACTGCACATGGGAAGGACCCAGGTCAGAGAAGTTTGTGGAGGACAGTTACCTGTGGGAGGGACTCCACACTGAAGCAGACAAAGAGTGTGAGTGAGGACTGGCAAAGACAATGTGTGATTAACTGACTGCAACTGCCATTTCCCGTCCTCCCTCCACCACTTGGGGGAGGGGGAAGAAGGTAAAGAAATTGGGAGTGAAGTTGAACCCAACCTGGACAGAAGGGAGGGGTGGGGGGAAGGTGTGTTTAAGATTTTGGTTTATTTTACATTATCCAACTCTGATTTGATTGGTAATAAATGAAATTAGTTACCCCAAGGTGAGTCTGTTTTGCCTGTGATGGTAATTGGTGAGTGATCTCCCTGTCCTTTTGTTGATGCATGAGCGTTTCATTGTCCAATTTAAGAGAGGGGAATGATAGAGTGGTTTTGTGGCACATGGCATCTAGCCAAGGTTAACCCACCACATTACAAGAACAAATGATACATCTTGCAGATCCAAGCATTAGATTGCATCTCAAGCAGTTATCCACTTAACAGAGCCGTGACCTCTACTGGAAGACAAAAGCTATTGCTTGGAGAGAAGTAATGTCATACTCATTGATTTAATGCATATTATGTAGTAGAGATTTTCTAAATTTTTATAGAATCATAGAATACTTTGGGTTGGAAGGGACCTTTAAAGGTCATCTGGTCCAGCCTGTCTGCAATAAGCAGATCAAGTTGCTCAGAGCCCCATCCAACCTGATCTTGAACATTTCCAGTAACAGGGCATCTAGCACCTCTCTGGGTAACCTGTGCCAGTGTTTCACCACTCTTATTGTAAAAAATTTATTCCTTACATCTAATTTGAATCTACCCTCTTTTAGTTTAAAACCATTACTCATTATGAGAGCATTCTTTATTATAATGTATCCAAACTGTGTTGGACTTGAAGGCTGTGGTCTGGAAAATAAAGCCAAACAAATTTAAGTGAAGAAAACAGCTGATCAATGCTGAATCAATTTCACTGATTTCCAAGTAGTTTTGCCAACTGGACTTATTACAGCATATCAGCTTCCTGCCCTATGAAGAGTCTGCAAGAAAACTTGATACTGGTTTGAGAAGAGGCAGCCTTTCTACATGGAGAACCTACTTAAGTGAGCAAGCAGCTGTGCCACGGTCAACCTACAATGTGTTCTTAAAACCATGGACATATGAAATATAAAATAACTAATGTAGCGGTAGAAGCTCTTTGTGTTGTTCTTGATGTCCCTTGCAAGTCTCAACTTCAGTTGAGCTTTGACTTTCCTGAGAATATTTCTAATTTCCTTCTTTGTAGCTTGTTCCTGCTTCCACCTCCTGCATGCTGTCTTTGTGCATTGGAGCTGTTATGAATTCCCTGCTTAGGCAAGCTGGTCTCCTGATACATCTACTTCTTTTCCTGAGTATTGAGATGGACCATTCTCGTGCTTGGAGGACATTGTCCTTAAAGACCTGTCAGCTCTGGAGCTCTGACATTCAGAACTGCCTCTCATGGAATCCCACCTACCTCTAAATAAACAGAAGTCATCTCTCCCAAAGCCTAGGGTCTTTACTTTGCTACTGTGCTTCCTTACTCCCCTCAGGATCTTGAATGCTATTAGTTCATGGTCACTACAGACCAGGCTACCACTGATTATCATGCCCCCCAAAAGTTCCTCCTTGTTAGTGAATAGCAGATCCAGCAGATCCATCACTCATAGTTGGCCCATCTGGTACCTATATCAAGAAGTTATTCCTGACACTCTCCAGAAATCTTGTTGTGGTGGTACAATTCCCCCCCACTCATGGGCTGCTCGATAGAGGGTACGACTCTTCTCCCTGGGCCACACAGAAATCCATTGGAAAAGTACAGGTTCTGCTGGAGAAGCTGGCAGCTCATGGCTTAGATAAGTGTACTCTTTGTTGGGTGAAAAACTGGTTAAATGGCAGAGCACAGAGAGTGGTGGTAAACAGAGTTAAATCCAGTTGGTGACCAGTCATGAGTGGTGTTCCCCAGGGCTCAGTCTTGGGGCCGGTCCTGTTTAACATCTTTGCTGTTGATTTGGATGAGGGGGGTGAGTGTACCCTCAGTAAATTTGCAGATG